>JAUKPT010000019.1:0-38535 GCA_032273505.1 Nanomia bijuga | reverse complement strand
GAAGATAATGAGAAAAGTCTGTTAAAAATAAAATGAAATTTAAATCTTATACCTTCTCATTTAACGATCTATCTAGAAGGCTATAACATTGAAAGTTCTTCATATTTCATAGTGTTTTATGTCACTTTAGGTGAAATCGAAAGTTCTTCATATTTCCACGAATTTTCAACCATTTTTTTTGGCGACTGTATAAAATTTCATTTTTTACTAACATCAATTCACTCTGAAAAATTAGATCAAGAAATACCAGGAAGGTACTTTCCGTAAATCTATCTGCACGTTGGTATGGCCTGTAGATAAGTACGCCATGATTCTACTTATTTTTGACATCTCAAATTTCTCTTCGAACAATTTCTGAGATTTTATACAAATACATTCTAATAACCTTCCCCAAATCAAAATTAAATGTAACAGGTATTACAATGTCTAACTCAGGGTACTGATGACGGCAGTATTCTTTCTAGTTTTGGACATATGAATAATAAGAAGGCCATACCAAATTAATTTTTAGTTTAGCGGGCCTGATCGTCCATGATTTTTCCGATATTGAAATAATAATAATATTTTCATAATTTTCATCTAACTTACAATTCTGTTTCCATGTTTTTTCACCAAATCAATTTCGTAGACGCAGACCTAATGATGTCTTGTTAACTTAAATAGGCGGTAATACATGATAAGTGTTTCTACACAAAAGTTTAATCATTTCTATATAAAAATTAGAACTGGTAACCGTAATATTCCGACAAACCTTCGTATAAGAAAGTCCAGATTTCAGGAATATTATTATCATTATTATCATTATTCCGACCGCTCGACCCAGTAATTTATACCTCCATGCCCGCTAAACTAGAAATTAACGTGGAATGGCCTAATGCGAAATAGTTAAAGCTATAAGTCAAAAACTGAGAAATAGATTTACCCGTAGTTTGATTTATATTAAACATGTCATTTGTTCCAACAACGGAATATCTTGCAGCGTGATTTGCGTTTTTGAATGTTCCGACGATAAATGGAACATTTTGTGACTCACTCATGCTAAATCGATACAATGGTTGTGCGAATAAGTAACTTCCAACAACAACTTTGTTTACCACGACATTGACATTGCTTGTAGCAACACATTTCCCATCACCAACTTGGATCTTGAGTGGGAATGTTGTACTTAAGAAGGTTGATGTAGTTTCAATACGGGTATTTGCAGTTATTTGACCGAGATCGTTTATGCTAAATCTGCTGTCACCTGTCGCAATTGAGTAGGCTAAAGTACCGACTGTGTCCTTATCAGTAACATATGTGATTGCAAGAGCAAATCCAGGAAGTATTGGTTCTGTGTATTGAGTAATGTAGAGATCCTTTGAAAATTGAGGACATTCATCATTGACATCCGAAACGTTGATTGTAACTGACACAATTGATTCAACTCCATCATTAAATGTGGCTTTAACATCTATATGGTATTGCTTTTGTTGTTCATAGTCTAAGGGACCAACCATACTTATGAAACCTGAAAATCAAAAGAAAGTAAAATCACTTTTAAATCGTACATTTATTTGTTTAATTAATTGGTTCCATTGACTCGAGATCAAATAAAAATTGACAATGATATTTATCATATCGTTGAGTATCAGGATCATTTTCCAGAGTCTCTATCTTTTCTCAAGGAATGTGAAATGTATGAAAAATTCATATCAGCGCGCTATTCTAGTCATCTTTAAGTTATTAGGCGCTATTCTTAATTTTGAAAAAATCCCTTGCAATTGTGCATCTTTTTTTTTCACAAACTTTTGGGCGTAAACAAAATTAAAGTCCAATTTTCGGGGGTTCCGAAAGTGCGATTAAACATTCCATTGGTACGAGGGTTTTTGGCGAAAAATAATTCATATATAAAAACTTCGTATAATACATACTTAGGACCCTAAAGATTGCGGTAATCTCAAATTTTCCCACTTGTCGTTGATTTGATGACGTCAGAGTAACGTCATGACCTTGATGACGTCGACAGAATCCGCCAAATCATAAGCTATTCGTTTATTTACAACAAAACGTCACCTGTTAATCATGATTGACCCCTCATTTTTATGTTTAGTGGTCGTCTTTACCAAAAGATACATTTTGATTGAGACAGGGGTCGGAAATTTTTGCAATTTTGACCCCACATAGTACTAATAGTACCTCATAGTACCTCATAGTGACGTCACGTGACATCATCATGTCGGCGTCGGATTTTTTTTAACTTGATTCGTTTCTCCTCTAACAGGTTAAGAACTAACCAAGTTTGAATTCAATTAGATAAGCTTTCGTGCTTTGCAAAATGTGTTTATTTCGTCATATCTTCGTCACCCAATTCAATTTATTTGAACGCCTACCAATACTATATTTCATCTGGCGGTACAACACGCCCATATTGATACTCAATGCTATACCAAAACATTGATACTCAAAACATTAGGCAAAAAGGAAATATTGATGAAATATTATAATAAATACCTGAATTGCTGTCGATTGCAAAAGGAGCTGTTGTGTTAATGCTGAATTTAGTTTTCAGGTCTCCATTGAGGGATACTCTTCCAATCACCCCAGATAGCTTATCCTCACTAACTGAGAAAGCATAATTCGTCTGGGCAAATTGGTAACTGACTGGATTTTGACATGTCCTTACAACAATGTTCAAAACAGTTGTTGCTTTACATACTCCGTCATCAGCTTGCAAAGTAAGTCCAAATGTCTTGATGAATGAAGTAGGAAGAAGTTTTGTAAAACTAACAACTCCTTGTTCGTTTATTTGGAAGACTCCGTCACCATTTCCAGAAACAATACTATATTTGATCATCGATTCATCAGCATCCATTGCTTTAATGATTGACACAATTGATCCTGCTGCAGGCGTTCCAGTAAATGTCTTAGTGAACGATGCACCTGAGAAGACCGGACAGTTGTCGTTGACATCCTTCACATGAACAAAAACTGTTGCGTATGACGCAAAGTAGTTTTCAATGCTTGATTGGATCATAAATCGAAACATCTTGCTACTTTCGTAGTCAAGTGGCTTCTTCAATTTGATTGCACCTAAATTAATTCAAAAATAAAATTAGTAAGGGGTAAAGTCGAGGATATTGAAGTGATATCACTATTATCAGGAAAAGAAATATCAATAAGAGTTAATACATATTTTCTTCTAAAATAGTAACCAAAACCATTTCAGAGTCTTCACCTTTTACAACTTGTTCCAAGACAAAGTCCAACAGCGAGGTAGTAATTCAAATAAAAACACTGTCTTACCTGAAGTTTTGTTCATTTCAAACTGCTTATTTGCAGATGCTCCGATTATAGAAAATGATCGACTATAAGCTCCATTGATGCCAACTGTAGCAATCGCATTTCCAGTGGTTGCATTCTCAAAGACATTAACTATGTACATTCCATTTGATGTGAACATATATGTGCTTGGATTTGCACATGCTTTAAGACGTATTCCAACGTGACTGACTGCTGAACATTTACTGTCCTTTACTTCGATAGAAACATTGAAAAATCTGTCTATAACTGATGATAAAAGATGCCTACTCATGATGAAACCATTGCTGTTTATCATGAAGTTTCTACTTGAAAGTGAATAACTGTGATTTTTCATCGAATCGTTGTCGCCGACTTTTACGTAAGTGACAAAGGTGTTCGCTTGAATTGGTGAACTCATTGTAACTTCAAAGTATTTTGGTGTTGTGAAAATTGGACAATTGTCATCAACATCAATCACATCAATTTGGACTCTTGTCTTTGTGCGCACAGTGTTGATACTATCTCTTCCTTGTTTGTCTGATGTTGTTGCGATTACATCAAAGATCAGATGCTTCACGGTTTCGTAATCTAATGCCTTGTGCAGAGAAATATGCCCTGAAAAATAAATATAACTACTAGTCAAGATCAAAGTTTACTAGAAATCTTTATATAGAAAACAACTGAAAAATTGAGAAAATATTAATTGAAAAACGAGAAAGAAATCTTAGGAAATCATAATTTTTAAGTTGATTTCAACCACTATTCTGATCGGATAAACAAAGAATGTATTACTTAATCACTTACCAGTTGTACTGTTGATCTTGACGTATTCCAAAGTAGTCTTATCTGATATGGTGTAGTTCATTGAACTGGTCGAACTAAATCCACTTCCAACTGATAGAAGAGCACTCTTTGGAATGACACCTTCATGAACCGAAGCTTGGTAAAGTGTTTTGGTAAATGAAAATTTGTTACAATCAGAGCATGGAGCCAATGGGTTAACAGTCACAGTGACACTAGCTTCTTTTATGCAGACACCATCAGATGCTTTTACCTTTAATACATAATCAATTGCATTATCAATATTTAGATTTTTAGATGCGCGGATTCCACCATTATGGTCAATCTTGAAGATTCCATTTCCTCCTGTTAATGAAAATGATATGTTGTTAGTATCTTGGTCTCTAGCTTGGACAACGGCGACTATGGTGCCTACCATTACAGGATCTGAAACTTGCACTGTTTGAAATAATGGCGTTAGTGTTGGGCAAGTATCGTCAACGTCAGTAAGATTAACAATGATGGCAGTTGATCCACTGCTTCGTCGATCCGTTACTGTTACAGTGAAGATGTGTTGTCTTCTTGCTTCAAAATTAAATTGTCTTGATGTTCTTACGATACCATTTCCATCTATTGTAAAGAAGTCATTTCCTAATTGTTCATTGATTTTGAATATAGTTGGAGGACTATCATTGGTAACTGTGAGTGCAATGATGCTTGTTCCGACTTGAGTTGTTTCTGGTATGTTTAATACATATACTGCCTTTGAAAAAATTGGTGGTGGTTTTACAGCAGCTATAACATTTATATTGACAATTCCAGTTGCTGTGAATTTATCATCTGTAACACTTATACTGAGTCTATAAAGTTTTCTAATATCATAGTTAAGAGATGAAGCCAAATTGATTGTTCCATCATCAGAAATTACGAATTTGTCATCACTGCCAGATGAGATCGAGAAAACAAGTTTATCTTTGTCAGGATCGCTTGCTTTTACTCTGTACACTTCAGATCCAACAACATGTTGTTCTGATACGTTTACAGATACAGACATTACTACAGGTGATTTGTTGTTTTCGTTAAGAACATTTATTATTACAGTTGCAGCAGCAGTTTGTGTGATTGGTTTTGCCATAGTTGCCATTAGAGGGAAGATGTACTGATTACGAATTTCAAAATCAAGTTTCTTCTTCAATATCAAACTTCCTAAAATGAAAAGATAAATAACAGATAGATTAATTGTTGAAATCGCAGCGAAGAAATAAAAGAAGGATGGAATACTTAATTGATGGAAAGAAGTTTAAGTTATAGCTCTAAAATATCCCGTTGATAGATTCTCAAAGAAGTGGGTAGTGTGTAATAAATATTGAAAATTGGCAACGTGATGTATAAAAAAGTAACAAATAGCGTTTGATCTGTATAACTAGACCGTGATCTAGTAGGTTATCTTTAGTAGGTATCTTTAGTAGGTTATTTATGTTTATTATAAAACCAAAACTTTGTTAAGCATGCACAGGTACACATTTGTTTGTTATTTAATAAACCATTCTAATAATAATAAGAATAGCCCGAGATTGACAACCAGAAAAAGTATTTTATTAGTCATGAATAAGAAAAAATAAGAAAAAATAAGAAAAAATAAGAAAAATATTACTTACCCGTCGAGTTAATCATAAACATTTCACTCGCCTCAGATGATTCAATTCTGTATGTAACTTCCATATCTTGAGTACCAGCAGAAGTAGACATGAGAACTGATCCAATAGAAGTGCTTTCTTTGATATTTATCATGTACGTGGAATTGTTAAATACTGGTTTAGCTACCTTAGTTACTGTGATAATAACCTTCGACTTTTCAGACTTAAAGGTACGATCATCGACCATAACATGAAATTCATATGTTCTTGGAACCAATCTTGACTTTACTACGATGTTGTTTCCTTCAAGTTCAAAAGCATCTTCAGGTACTTTCGAGTCTATTTTATAGAACAAACGATCACCATCTCTGTCTGTTGCTGACAGCGTCAAAACATAATGACCTATAAAGGCAAGTTCCGGTATGGTCTCCATGTAAACAGTTCTTGTAAACTTTGGAGTAAATTCATTCAAATTTTGTACGTTGACACGAACTCTTGCAATTGCCATATCATTTTCAAAGTCCTTCGCGACAACCAAGATATCATAATAAGGTGTTATCTCGAAATCTAATTCTCCATTGAGGAGTAAGTTATAACCATCAAGTTTAAACTCACTGTAAACAGTTGCAGGATGGAATGAAAGTGTGACATTAGAACCTGGTTGAGTTTTCATCACACCGAAGGATATCAAAGGTACCAAATTAACAGGTCTGTTTTCTGGAATATGAATCAAGAAGAAGCTTGGTTCAAATATTGGCACACTCTCATTGTATTTGATAACAACAATACGGAGTGTTGTTGTCGATGTTAGAGAGGGTTGCCCTCCGTCTATTGCAACAATTGTTAGAGTGTATTCTTTCGTTACTGAATAGTCTAAATCTCCAACAAGACGTATTTGCCCTCCTTCATTAATGAATTTCCTCTCTTCGTTACCGGTTGTGATTTTATAAGTAATAAAACCATTGATTCCTGAGTCCATATCATTAGCACTCAAAGCTGCAATCAACGATCCAACAGGAACAGTCTCTATCACTGATATTATTTGTGATGTTGACTTTGGTACGAAAATTGGATTGTTATCATTAGTGTCAGTAACATCTATTGTGACATGAGCAAATGCAGCTAACGCTCTCCTTGAAGTATCTGTTGCTTTTACACTAAATGTGTATAATCTCTTTGTTTCATAGTCTAGGCCAAGTACCAATGATAACTCACCACTAGTTTCGTCGATTCTAAACATTGTAGTATCTTGATTTGGGATAAGTGAATAGTTAATGCGGTTATTGATACGATCGGAATCTCTTGCATTTACAGTTAAAAGTTTTGACCCAACAGTAACGTTTTCACTGACTGACTTTTGATAGTACTTCAAATCAAATACTGGTTGGTTGTCATTTGCATCGACTATTTTGATCATAACGGTAGCAGAATTTGAAGATAATAAATTTCCACCATCTCGAGCATTTATTGTAAGGTTATAACTTTGTTGTTTTTCATAATCTAGCGATTTTGCTAAAATTATATCACCATCAATCACATTGAATGTAGCTGTTGGATCTTGAATTATGTAGGTAATTTTTCCTCCTGCACCAGAATCACCGTCTGTTGCCAAGACCTTCAAGACAGTGGTGCCAACAGGAGCAGCTTCAGATATCATATTTTGGTAATTAGTTTGGGAAAATTCCGGAGCATGATTGTTGGCATCAATGATATTTATGATAACTTGGACTGCGCCTTGAAGGTTAAGATATCCAGTATCTTCAGCAATTGCTACCATTTCATACCTTCTCTGTCGAGAGTAATCAAGGGGCCGTTTGACGAATATAGCACCGTGACCCAACTTAGATTTCTTCATTTCAAAATCCATTTCAGAGGTCATGAATCTGTAGTGAATCATCGAGTTCTGCTGTTCTACGTCAACATCAATTGCAGTCAAGATTTCGATAATATCTCCAACGGGTGTGATTTCAGAAACATTGAATTCATATCTTCCATTAATTGTGTTGAATTTCGGATGATTATCGTTCCAATCTGTAATTCTGACATTCACAATGGAGTCAACAGTCCAAGGTCCTTCAGTGACTCTTACACGTAGATTAAACACTGGTGTTTGTAAGGCCTCTCTATCAGATTTTTTGATTAATCTGATAGTACCAAACTCGTCAATACCAAATGTAACTGGGAAATTGCCTTGGACAATCTCAAATTTTCTTGAAACGTTGAATACAGTCGTATCTGTGTCTAATACAGTTAACTTATATACTACGTAACCAACATTTACTCGTTCACTTATATTGACGCTAACAGATGATGGTGAAATAACTGGCTTGTTATCATCCACATCTGTAACACATACAGAAACTGTTGCAACGTCTTGCCTGCCTTCATTATTCAACGCAATTACGAGGAAATCGTAATGTGATTTTGTCTCGTAATCCAAAGGTCTTACTACTGCCACTAGACCCGTCAAATCATTTATTGCAAAAGGCGCAGTGTCAACTGGATTTCCAGATAGTAGGTAAGTAAGAGTACTTGTTGCAATAGGATCAGAATTAGTTGCTTTCACAGACAAGAAATTGCTCGACAGTGTTCCTTCATTAATACAGGGTGTGATGTACTGGCGTTTTTCGAAAACAGGTGTATTTGCTTTGGAATTTGCTGGAAGTACATTAATGATAATTGATATTCGGCTGGATAACGAAGGTGTTCCCCTGTCAGTTGATTGGATAGTAAGTGTATACCTATTTTTTAATCGCACATCAACTCTATCTGCTAGGAACACATATCCATCACTTTGAACTTTGAATCTTCCATTTCCATCTCCTCCAACTAATGAGAAATCGACAATAGCGTTATCACCAGAATCTCTGTCTTTACTACTTAATTTCGTTATTACAGACCCAATTCTAGTAGCTTGAGAAATGTTGTACACTAAGCGACTCGAAATAGTAACAGGAACATTGTCGTTGATATCTTTTACCATCACAATTACCAAGGTTCTACCGGTACGGTCATTTTTATGATCTTTAACTTCCACGAGGAAGCTGTATTTTCGTTTCGTTTCATAGTCGAGTCGATCATTGGTTCTGATAGCGCCTGTGTTTGAATCTATCGCGAATGATTTTGAGTCCTCACTTAGAACTAATTTGTAGGACAATGGGCCTCCATTCACTTCAGATGTTTTTGCTGTAACTGACAAAATGATGGTTGATACTTGTATGCTTTCATTTACTTGAGTGTAATAAGGATTTATATTGAATACTGGTCTGTTTTCACTGTAATGTTTTACATGGATATGAATAGTTGCATTGTTTATTGATTTCTTTTGTGGCGATCCATCATCCGTGGCTTGGATTGTGTAAGCAAAGTTACTACGTACCTTGCTATTAAGAGGTTGCATGACATAGATTGTTCCTGAGCTATCGATCGAAAAGGCATTGTCATCTCCCCCAGAAGGTGATCCCTTTTTAGGTAAAGGGCTCATGCTGTAACTAATGATGGTACCACCAACACCATGATCCTTATCATTTGCACCCACTTTCGATATTTTAGAACCAACCGGTGTTTTTTCTGATACAGAAATGTTATGGTACGTTATATCAAATTTAGGTGGCTCGTCATTAATATTTATAACGTTTATTATGACAGTCTTTGTTGAGCGTAAGAAAGGTGAACCAAGATCTTGTGCTACAGCCAAAAATTGTAATTGCTTATTTTTTTCAAAATCGAGGGGCCTTATCAATGTCAATATACCATTGTCTCTGTTAATAGCAAGTGTTCCCTCAGGATATATACCCGTATACTTAACAATTCGATTTAGTCCAGTATCTGTATCATTAGCAAAAACTCCTCCGATATCAGTTCCATTAACTGAAATTCCTTCAAGAATACTCTTTACCAAAGGACCTGATGGGTAGAAGATTGGTCTGTTATCATTATAATCTAAGACATTAATGAGAACATTGATGCGGTCTGATCGCAATCGAGGAGTTCCTTTATCTTTAGCAATAACTTGGAACTGATAACTTGATGTAAACTCATGGTTAGGATCAGAGTGTACAGTTATACGTCCATTGTTATCAATAGTGAAGTTACCAAATTGGAAGTTGCTTATCAATTCGTATTCTAGTTCTCCATTTAATCCAGAATCATCATCCTTAGCAACAACAGCGTATATAACGGATGGAACCGATACGACTTCTGAAATACTAAACTGATACGTATTAGCTGATGTCAATCCTACGAAGTATGGTCTCTCATTTACATCCTTGACGTTGATTGTTATTTGGGCAAAATCTGTTGCACCTCTTTCGTTTATAGCTCTAACCATAAAGTTGTAGATATTCTTTTTGTCGTAATTCGCTTGTGTTAATTGTGTTACAAACGCAGTTAATCCATTTGGTTGAAGTCTAAACAGACCACTAATAATATTCTGTCCAGCATAAACCTCATAAACCAGCTGTTTGCTTTGGTACACACCAGTGTCTTTAGCTTCAATTGATCCAATTATGGCTTTCACTGTATTTTCCTCGACTTCAAATACATATCGCTTTTGATTAAATTTGATACCTGGTAATTCAACTTGATGCACGTAGACAAGAACACTGACATCAGTTTGTAATTTTGGAGCTCCCATGTCAGATATTCGTACTGTTAGATTATAAAATCTTTGTACAAAATAGTCCAATTTTCTTGCAATTCTCATAACGCCATTTTGGTTTATCGCGAATGGAGTTGAAATTGGTCTTACAATTTCGTATTGCATGACTGCATTTATCCCTGAATCAGCATCAGTTGTAAAAAGTACTGTAATTGCACTGAGAACAGGTGATGCATCTGTCACATTTACTACAACTACTGATTTACTGGGAACAGGGGCATTATCGTTCTGATCAACTATATTGACAGTGACCTGAGCTATGGCTGTTAAATTGTCTTTCAAAGTGTTTTTAGCCATTATACTAAAACTATACATTTTTTCATTTTCAAAATTGAAAGGCTTTCTTGCAAATATCAATCCACGTTGTCCACTATTTTCTAATCGGAAGTTGGCAGCATCTCTAACAGTACTGTCTACAATAGAGTATAAAACATTGTTGTTCTCAGTTGTAACATCACCATCAGTTGCTGAGACAGATAACAACATTTTGTTGATGTCATCATTTTCAGGAACGTTAATTGAGTAACGGTTAAGTTCAAATACTGGTTCTTTATCGTTGACATCACGGACAGTCACTGTAACAATGGCAGTGTTAACTCCTCTACCCCCTCGCCTATCGATAGCTTGGATACTTAATCTGAAAACTCGTTGATTAGATTGTTCGAAGTCAAGAGGTTGGTTGACTTTGATCACATTACCATCGATGCGGAAGTACCCATTTGCTCCTGAAAGGAGAGTAATTGCATACAACAACAAAGTATCATCAGCATCAGTAGCTGTTATCGTGACAACAGATGCTCCAACTAATGCTTTTTCTGATATTTCTACATTGTAGGTAGTTGGATTGAAGATTGGTCTATTATCGTTTACATCTGTTACGGTGATATCAACAAATGCACGGTTAGATAAATGTGGGGTTCCCATATCACGAACGATTACAACAACGGAATATGATTTGACTCTTTCGTAATCTAATGGCTTTGCAACGGTAATATCACCGGTGTTCGAATTGATAACAAAATCTGTTGTATTGTCCAAGGCTGAATAAATCAGTTTCTTATTTGTTGCATCTCTGTCGTTATCAATTGCTTTGACAGTTAGAACAGTAGAACCAACAATGGAGTTCTCTGCAACGTTTGCTTGATAGTAAGATAGTGAGAATTTGGGTCTGTTATCATTAACTCCTGTAACAGTCACGTAGACAAATGCATTGGGTGCTGAAGTTAATGATGGGCTGCCAGAATCTCGTGCTTGCACTTCTAAGGAATAAGACATTGTCTTCTCATAGTCTAATCTTTGACTGAGTGTAATCTTTCCATCTCTATTAATAGTAAATTTATTTTCATTATTTCCAGAAACTATGCGGTATAGAATATTAGTATTTTCTTTGTCAGAAGCAAACAATGTCGCAATCAATGTATTGACGGGTACTGACTCTTGTATCGAGACATTTAAGGAAGCATGAGTAAAGACTGGACGATTGTCATTGATATTTGTTAAGCGTACTGTTAGACATGAATAACCCACCATTTTATAGTCTCCCTTGACATTAGCTTTGATTAAACAATGAGCAAGATTTTTGTCTTCAAAATCGAAGCTGATTGTTGTACTAACTTGACCCGTTGTTGCATTAACCTTCAAACCAAAACATGCAAGGGAAGGTAAGAAAGAATAATTGATCTCTCCTCCATCTAAGTCAAACGCAAACACATCCAGAAGCTTGGTGCCAATCGGTGTCGATTCAGCAATTGTTCTTTGATAACATTCTTTCTTATTGAAATCAGGAGTGTTATCGTTAACATTTAAGATATTTACTGTGATAGTTGCTGTATTCAAACCATCATTTACTCCATCATTAACAGTGGCAGTGAACTGATACTTGGATTTGATCTCATAGTCTACCTTCTTGGTAAGGATGAGTTCACCTGTCTGTCTGTTCATACCGAATACTTGCAAGTCTCGTATATCTGTAACATGTTGGAGAGTGAACGCTAATGAAGCTGCAGGACTACTGACTTTGAGTTGGGTGATTGATGTTCCTACCAAAGTACTTTCAGGTATACTGATGTTGTAATTCGATGGAACAAACGTAGCTCTAACGTCTGGAATATCAGTAATCTTGACAACAACATTGGCAGTTCTTTGACATGAAACTGTTCCTTTGTCAGTTGCTTTTATAACAAATCTAAATTCTTTAGTCTGTTCGTAATCTACATTTGACTTCAACTGTAATCGACAATCTGTAGTCACAGTGAAGAACTGACTTGCTAGTGGTTCATCGATACTACAAGAAACTGCATTATTTGGGTTAGTACCATCAACGTCTTTAGTATCCCATTTCAATAATTCGGTTCCGACAATTCCTGGTTCTTTTAATTCAATCAAATATGTATCTTTTGTAAATCGTGGACAATTATCATTATAGTCTTGTACGACAACAAGAAGATTAGCTTTTGTCAGTGATTTTAATTGAGGTGTTCCTCTATCTCGAACAGATATTTGAACTGAATGGGTTGTGCTAGTTTCATAATCTAATTTCTTTTTCAAGATCACTACACCAGTTTGAGCATTTATGCTGAACATATCATTAACAGGTTCAATGAAATATTCTAAAGCTCTATTCAAACTGATATCTCTGTCGTTAGCTGTAACTCTTACAATTGAAGTACCAACTAATACAGTTTCTAAGACTTGCACTTGGTACGTCTGCGGGTTGAACACTGGTCTGTTATCATTAGCATCAGTGACAATAACAACTAATTCACCAACACCACTTGAAGTCGGACCTCGTGACTGAACAGTCAGTACGTGTCGATCTCTGGATTCTCTGTCTAGGCTTTGTCGTAAGCTTATTTGACCAGATGTCTGATTGATGTTAAAGAATTCGTTTGATTTTCCAACAAGATAATACTTCATCCCAATATCGTTCTTAGTGAAAGCATCAATTGCAGATATCTTTGTAACTAAATCTCCTACTGCTGTATCTTCTCTTATTTGAACATCTGTGGAAGAGACACCAACGTAAGCCTTATTGACATTGTAGGTTATAACTAATTGTACTGTACGAGATGGATTTCCCATATCATAAGCTTGCACGTTTAATGTATAAATGTTCTTTATTTCATGATATATATTTTTCTGTAACAAGACTCTTCCATCTTCTTGCACAACAAATACTTCAGTGCCGTCCCCTCCGTTTGCCCTATATTTCACTTTTCCATTAACACCACTATCTCTGTCTGTTGCTGCAACAGCAGAAACTGTAGATCCAGGTAGAGTAAACTCTGTTATTTCATAGGTTTTTCTTGCAACAGAGAACAATGGAGAATTGTCATTAACATCTTCAACAATTACATAAATAATGGCTCTATTAGATTTAGAGTTGTATTGATCTGTAACTTTAACGTTGCATGTGTAGTTGGTCTTGTCTTCATAGTCAAATAATCCAACAGTAGATATAACACCAGTGTTGGCATCAATTCTAAATTTCTGGGTTTCCAAGCCTCTTTGTACTATTTCATACGTAAGCGGGCCTTTAATTGGTTCGTTGCTATCCGCTGACACTGTCACAATCGCTGTATTTATGTTAACATCTTCTCGGATACGAACAATGTAAAGATCTTTTGCGAAAAATGGCTGTTTATCACTGATATCTGCTATTTTGATGACGACTTTTAATGGTGTTGCTGTTGTGCGACCTCCACCATCGGTAGCAGATATTTGTAAAATGTATTGTTTCTGTAAGTCCCAGTTAAGTCCTCTTCTTAATGTTAATAGTCCAGTATTACTAACACCAAATGTGTTCACATCACCAGAAATAATGTTATAAGATGTTATTTGACCAAATGCACCCAAATCGTTGTCTTTAGCATCAAGAGAAAGGATTGCTGTTCCAACGGTTGTTTTCTCTGATATGGTGATGTTGTAGCCAGAGGTAATGAAGTATGGCGTATTGTCATTTACATTAGTAACCATTACATTGAAACTTCGCATGCTGCTCAAATAAGGAGAACCTGTATCTCTAGCAACAACGAATAATTTGTATTTTTGGATTACTTCGTAGTCTAAGCCAGCCGCAGCTCTTACAACTCCTTGGTTATCAATAGTTACAATTCCTTCTGGATAGATATTGAATTGTAAGTCTCTGTTTACAGCATTTACATCACTATCTTGCGCTGTTACGGTTGTAACAATTTGTCCAACACTACCTTCTGATATTGTGATATCAGGCATTGGGTTGATTTTTGGTCTATTATCATTGTAATCAATTATGGTAGCAACAACATTGGCACTATTAGATCTTTGAGGTGTTCCATTATCACTCACAGTTACAACAAAAGAATAACTCTGTCTTTGCTCACGGTCTAAAGTTGTGTTGGTTCTGATACGTCCGAATTGGTCAATGGTGAATATAGGTCCTAGTCCAGAGGATATTTGTAAGGAGTATGATAACTTGCCATTTGGAACAAGAGGTAAATCACTGTCCAAAGCATCAACTGAAAATACTATAGCACCTTTTGGAGTTGTTTCTGAGACGCTGAATGAATATCCGTTGTTTTGAAGTCCTTCAAATCTCGGGAATTCATTGACATCAGTTACAGCTACTGTTACTTGACAGCATTCTTTTGAGCCTCTTTCATTTGATCCACAAACGACAAAGTCGTACCTTGAACGTTTCTCGTAATCTGCTTGTTGAACTTGTTTGATTTCTCCAGTTGTACTGTTTATTGTAAAAATATCTTCAGTTGTTTTTCCTGATCCGAAATAGTATTGGATAGCTCGACTAGTATAATTTCCAGCATCGACAATTCTTACTCTTCCAACAATAGGTTTGATTCCAGCTTCGGGCATGTTAAAGACCACAGGGCATGCTTCATCTGGTTTTAGCAGTGTAAAGATAGTTGCTTTTACATATACTATGATTTTTACATTAGTAGATCTCTGTGGCACACCAGAATCGCGTACTATTGCAATCAAATCGTAACTTTTTTTAACATAAGAGTCTAATTGTCTTCTTAAATGTAATTCGCCATTATTATTGATGCTGAACATATTGTTTCCTATACCCGACAAGGTATAGACCAATTTAGCGTTCATTCCAGAATCCATATCTGAGACTGGAACTCGTACCAAAAGAGATCCAATCACAGTCGCTTCTGTTGTATTCACAACGATCACTTGGTTTGCAGGGATTGGAGTGTTGTCATTGGTATCGGTAATGAATACCTTGATTAATGCACGTGCACGAAGTCGATCTCCTTGAGCTGCACCATCCTCTGCAAATACTTCAAAAGAATACTGCTTTTGTTTTTCATAGTTCAAACCTGCTGCGGTGGTAATCAAACCGTTGTTGATGGTGAAGTTACCAGAATCCAAGCTTGGTACTATTCCGTAGCTCAAAATATTATTAGGAATGGTTGCATCGTTATCGTTTGCAGCATTGACCTGACCAACTGAAGAACCAATTGCAACATTCTCAGCAATGAAGAAGTGATATTCATTCTTGATGAAGGCAGGTTGGTTATCATTCACATCGGTGACAGAGATTAGTATAGTTGCTTTGTTAACTCCTGTAAGAGAAGGACTTCCTTCATCGGAAGCAGTGAAAATCAATCTGTAGCTACCAGCTTCAGTTTCCCGGTTCAAGCTTTGTGAAACTGTCAATATACCTGTTCTACTGTCCAATGCAAAACGAGATTTTGTGTTTCCATCTTCAATAGAGTATCTGATTGTTCCACTTACTCCAGTATCTGGATCAGTTGCAAAGACACGTGTAATGGATGAAGAGATCGGTGCCTTCTCGGATACCAATACATTGTATACGATTGGGTTGAATTGAGGTCGGTTGTCATTCACATCTGTTATTATAATACGTACTACAACTCTTCCAACATGCGCAGGTTGAGACAAATCAGAAGCAAACGCTAATAGTTCATATTGTGATTTTGATTCATAGTCTAATTGTCTAGATACAATAATATCTCCCGTAGCTTGGACTATATTGAAGTCATTTGATCCTTGTAAAGCAGAGTAGATTACCCTTCCAGTATTCTGCCTTGCATCATTGTCAGTAGCTTTGACTTTAATGACAGTTGACCCAACAGAAGTTGATTCAGGGATTGTTACTGTGTAAAGTGCTTGTTCAAATCGCGGAACATTGTCATTAACATCCAAGACTTGGACATACACCATTGCACTTGGAGCAGATTGTCGTTGACCATCTGTTGCACGGATTTCTAATGCATAGCTTTGAACTGTTTCAAAATTCAATGGTTGACGCAGTGTTATAACACCTTTTGCATCAACAGAGAAAGCATTACCAACATCACCTTGAACAATAATCAATGATAAAACATCGGTAACATCCTTATCCATAGCAGTAACTTGAAGTATGGATGATTGGATGGGTTTATTCTCCATAATTGTTATATTATAGACAGATGGCATGAACATAGGTGGATTATCATTGACATTATCTACGTTCACAACCAAACAATTCTTGCCATAAGCTGGTGGGCTACCATTATCTGATGCAGTAATGATACAGAAATGATCTCGTTTTGTTTCGTAGTCTAGAGGGTTAGTCAAGGTTACAATACCTGTGATTGCATCCAAGTTGAAGCTGGTACAGAACTGATCTCTTGACATACTGTAGGTAACATTAGCATCCAAGTCCAGATCATATGCGGTTACAGTCAAAAGACTATATCCAACAGGTGAACTTTCTGGTACAGATACTGTATAACAATTTTCATTAGTGAAGTAAGGGTTGTTATCACCAACGTCTAATATGTTTATTTGGATAGTAGCACGTATCAATGCATTGTTAACACCATCGAACACATCAGCAGAAAACATGTATTTATCCTTTATTTCTCTATCCACAGCAGAAATCAAAAACATTTCTCCTGTCTGTTGATTCAAACCAAATTTCCGTTTATTTTGAGCAGCTCCAAACAATGTATATATTAAGGATTTAATAGTTGAATCGACTTTAAGTTCAAGCACTTTGGTTGAAACTCTTAAACTTTCAGGAATGCTGATGTTATAAAACGTTGGTTTGAATACAGGAATGACATCTGGTGTATCCAGGACAGAAAGGATCATATTTGCTGCATTTTGACATGAAGAAGTCAAACCTTGAGCCTTCACTACAAAACGAAATTGTCGTATTTTTTCGTAATCAACACGTTCTTTCAACAAGACTCTGCATATTTTCCCAATAGTTTGTACACTAAAATATTTTATAGCAAGAGGCTCATCGATACTGCATGAGATCTTGTTATTTTGTGCTGTACCGTCTCGATCGATAACTGTTAAGTCAACAATATTTGTATTTAGATTAGCTGATTCGGAGACATTAGCATAGTTATTCAAACTTGTAAAGGTAGGGCAGTTATCATTATAGTCTTGAACAATGACTAAAAGATTTGCTCTTGTCATTGATTCCAATCTGGGTGTTCCTCTATCTCGAACAGATATTTGAACTGAATGGGTCGTTCTAGTTTCAAAATCTAACTTCATTTTCAAGCTCACTACACCAGTTTGAGCATTTATGCTGAATATATCATTGACGGGATTGATGAAATATTCTAAAGCTCCATTCAAACTGATATCTCTGTCGGTAGCTGTAACTCTCACAATTGAAGTACCAACTAATGCAGTTTCTAAGACCTGCACTTGGTATGTCTGTGGGTTGAAAACTGGCCTGTTATCATTAACATCAGTGACAGTAACAACTAATTCACCAACACCACTTGAAGTTGAACCTCGTGATTGAATTGTTAGCACATGTCGATCTCTGGATTCTCTGTCTAAGCTTTGTCGCAAATAAATTTGTCCACTAGTTTCATTGATACGGAAGAAAGTATTTGATTTTCCTGCTAAGAAGTACCTCATACCAACACTGTTGCCCATATTTGCTTCAAAAGAAGTAACTTGTGTAACAAGAGTATTGATTGCTGAATTTTCATTAATTTGAACGTCAGTAGTAGTAATTGATGTGTAGGCTTTGCGGATGTTATAGGTGAGTGTAATCTGTGCAGTTCGAGAGACAGTTCCCATATCATACGCTTGGATGTTGAGAGTATATAATTTTTTCGAGTCATAGAATACATTGTTTTGCAATGTTATTCTTCCGTCTTCGTGGACGAAGAATAATCCACTTCCATCTCCTCCTGTAGATCTGAATTTAATTTGTCCATTAACACCACCATCTCTGTCTTTAGCCATTATTGCCGATACTGTTGATCCTGGTAAAGTAAATTCGGTAATGTTGAAAATCCTACTGCCAGCAATAAATTCTGGTACGTTGTCATTGACATCTTCAATGTACACATTCACAATAGCTCTATTAGTTTTAGAGTTGTATTGATCAGTAACTTCTACATTGAATGTATAGAGATTTTTAGTTTCATAATCAAAGTTTCCACTAGAGCGGATTGCACCTGTGTTTGGATCAATGATGAATTTCTGTGTCTCAAGTACATCGGGAACAATTTGGTATCTAAATGGTCCTTTGATGGGCTCAATACTGTCAGCAGATACAGCTACAACCTGAGAATTTAAGACAGTATCTTCAGGTATAAGAGCTATGTAAAGACTCTTTTCGAAAAATGGTTGACGAAGGCTGACATCAGCAACATTGATTGTAACTGTGACTGGTACATCATTTGTCAAACCACCTTGGTCTGTTGCCGATACCTGCAAAGTATATGTCTTCACGATATCCCAGTTCAATGCAGTTCTAAGAGTCAAATCACCTGCACTGTTGATAGCAAATGTATTTCTATCACCAGATATGATGTTGTAACTTAAGATATTTCCAAATATTCCAAGATCATTATCTTTGGCAACCAATGAAAGTACAGTAGTACCAATAGCGGTCAATTCAGATACAGTTATATTGTAAGCAGTTACTTTAAACTCAGGCTTGTTGTCATTAACATTAGTGATTCTTACGTTGAAGCTACTAACACTACTAAGATAAGGCGAACCAGTATCCTGCGCGATGACAAATAACTTGTAACTTTGAATCTTTTCATAATCAGCTGTTGCAGCTACAGTCAATACACCATTTGTACTATCGATGTTAAGGATACCTTCTGGGTAAATGCTGTAACGAATGGCACGGTTAACATTCTGTATGTCTCGATCAGAAGCAGTGACAACTCCAACAGTCCTCCCATTACTATTTTCTTCAAAAGTGACGGGTGGTATTGGGTTTATGATGGGTCTTTCATCGTTATAGTCAAGAATATTAACGATCATGGTGGCAGTTGAAGTAAGTGGGGTAATAGCATTGTTATCAGTAACAACAACATTAAATTGAAAGCTACTTTGTATTTCTCTATCAAAGAGATTTCTTGTTCTGATGTATCCATTGTTATCAATAATAAAAGGAAGATTAGCTCCAGTTTGTGATTGAATTGAAAAAGATATTTGTCCATTTGGTAGATAGTTAAAATCAGAATCTCTTGCCATCACTGCAAAAACAAATGAATTGTTTGGTTTGGTTTCACTTATTGACACACTGTACACATTGTTGACCAGGTTGGTAAATGATGGTCGTTCATTGACATCAGAGATGAGAATAACAACTGAGCAACAAACTTTTGAACCACGCTCGTTACGAGCACAAACCATCATTTCATATCGGTTTCGGATCTCATAATCTGCAGGTTGAACTTGCCTAATCTCACCAGTTGTTTTGTTCAACGAAAATATTCCACTTACTGAATTTGTTTGTTCTGATTCAATGCTATATACAAGTGCTCTGCTCTTATAGTCACCAGCGTCTTTTGCAGCCATTTTTCCAATGATACCGTTGTTTGATATTTCAGGTATAGTGAGAATGATTGGACATGTAGGTTGAAAAACAAGTAATGTAAAATCGATTGGATGGACATTGATAATGATGCTTACTGTAGCTGTACGTACGTTAACTCCTAAATCCTGTACTATAACGGTCAATGTATATTTTGGAGTTGCGAATGAATCAAGTTGATTTCTCAAAACAAGTTCACCATTGCCGTTCAATATAAAGTGATTGCTTAGATCACCGCTCATGCTGTATCTTATGACCCCATTATTTCCGGAATCTTTATCAGTGCAAATGATTCTGTAGATGGTTGACCCTACTAGGGTTGCTTCTGATACGTTGAGTACAACAGATGTCTTCTCAGGTACTGGTGTGTTATCATTGAGATCTGTTACTTTAACATACACTAACGTTCTACCCCGCAATGCTTCGTTTACATTATCGACAGCTTCGACTTCGAAACTGTACATATTCTTTTCTTCATAATCAAGATTGGCTCCTGGGGTTATCAATAAATCTCCATTTTGTTGTAATAAGAATTTATCGATACCAGTATGGTTAAGAATTTTGTAAGTTAATCTGTTATTGGTGACTGTCAAATCTCGATCAACAGCATTGACCGTACCAATACGTGTATTAGCTGGGGTGTTCTCTTGTACTGTGAACCTGTATGGGTTTAGGGCAAAGATGGGTTGATTGTCATTAACATCAACAATACGAATAGTTACTGTTGCACTATTAAGTGATTGTTGAGGTGTAATTGATTTGTCAACTGCGTTGATAGTCAGTTGATAGTTCTGTGTGCTAGTGGATTCTACATTCAAATCTGCAACCACTCTAATCATACCATTATCATTAATTGAGAATTTGTTAAGTGCATTTCCTGCAATAATAGCGTACTTCAATTCACCGTTGATTCCGGAGTCTAGATCAGTTGCAGTCACTGCCACGATATTAGTGTTGACAGGTACTTTTTCTGAGACTGTTAATTGATATACTGCAGGTGCAAAGATGGGTCTGTTGTCATTCACGTCACTGATCATAATATCTACAAGTGCGGTTGACATAAGGAAAGGTGTTCCTTGATCTTTTATGGTAGCAACTAAATTGTATGTAGCTTTAGCTTCATAATTTAATGTCTTTGCAACTCGGATAATTCCAGTATTTGTATCGAGACTGAAATCAGTGGTATTGTAGAGAGATGGATATAAAATGGCTTTAGTTTGCGCACCAGCATCAGCGTCAGTACCTTGTAACTGAAGTATAGATGTTCCAATAGCTGAGGATTCAGGGACTGAGATCTTGTAGAATGAGCTCTGGAATGCAGGTCTGTTGTCATTAACTTCGATAACGTTGACTCGTACAATTGCATTTGCTTCAGATTTTATTGAATTGACGTTTACATCAACAGCCTCAATTTCCAAATTAAAAGATTTCACAAGCTCATAGTCTAATGGCAGATTAAGAGTTATGAAGCCATTTGAATCAATAGAAAAATTATTTCCGTTATTTCCAGATTTGATGACATATCTTATTTGTGAGTTTGGAGTTGAATCTAAATCTAAAGCTAGAACACGAGTAATAACACTTCCAATTTGAGCGGATTCCTTGATGTTTCGATCATAAGTTGTTCTCTCAAATATTGGTTTGTTGTCATTAGCATCATCAATCGTCAAGGTAACGCAAGAGAAGCCTGATCTGGATGGCGTGCCTTGGTCTTTAGCTTCAATAATACATGTAACCGATTTCAAATTTTCATAATCTAAAGCACCACTTGTCACGATTCGAGCAGTAGTTGTGTCCATACTAAGGAGAGGACAAGATCTTAATTCATATCGAACTAATCCGTTGACTCCAGGGTCTAGGTCAGTAGCGAGAGCTGTTGTGACTATTGAACCAAGTTGAGATAATTCACTCAAACGTGAAAGAAAGCATCCTGCTTGTGAGAAGACTGGGTTGTTGTCATTGACATCAAGAACATTGATAAAGATCGTCGCTGGAACATCTGCATTATTTGCAGAATCACTTACAGATACCTTCAATTGATATTGTTTTGTTGTTTCATAATCAAGTCTTTGGTTTAATATCAAGACACCAACATTTCCAATGATAAATTTGTTCTCAATGTTACCTCCATCATTCAAAATAGTGAATCTTAAGTTTGAAATGCTGTCAATAACAGATAACTTGACGACTGGTGTTCCAATAAGTGTGTTTTCAGGTAAAGTCACATTGTATATTTGTGGACTGTATTTAGGTTTCAAGTCAGAGAAATCTAGTACAGTGACCTCAACATTAACACTTGATGTATATTTGACATTTCCTTGATCAGTAGCAATAACTGCGAAGTCGTATCTCTTATTGGTTTCATAATCCAATTGTTGTCGTAAAGAAATTGTACCAGTAACAGCATCAATTTTGAAGAACTGATTTGCAAATGGTTGAGTTATACTATATCTGATCTCATTGTTTGGTGTTGTCTTATCTTTGTCAGTTGCAGTGACTCGAAGGATGACGGTATCAGGAACAGCTGTTTCGTTCACAGATACTTGATACAACAGTTGTGAAAATAAAGGTTTATTATCATTCACGTCTCCTAAGATGATCAAAACACTAACAGTATTGATTGAGTCACGTTTAGGGGTACCGTTATCAGACGCACGGATAACAAGTTGATAGATATCCTGTTTTTCTCGGTCCAGTGGCTCTTTTATGGCGATGACACCTGTGTTACTGTCAATGGCAAAATTATTACCTGTTGCTGGTGAAACAATAGTATATGTAATTCGGTTGTTACTATTCAATATGGAATCTGCATCTGTAGCTCTGACTTGTAAGAGACGTTGATTGATTCTTGTATTTTCGTTGATGTTGATTGAATAGGAAGTGACAGCGAATTTTGGCAAATTATCATTGAAATCGGTGACAGTGATGATGACTTCATCAACACCAGAAGATGTAGGTCCCTTTGCCATGACAACAATTGTCAACTCATTCATAGTCTCATAATCAAGAGATCGACGTAGAGTAATAGTTCCATTATTCGAGTTTATGGCAAAGAAGTCATTCGAAATTGGTCCAACTAACGAGTATACAAATCCAGCACTGTTTCTTGTATTTGGATCAACAGCAGTGGCAGTCGTGATGACTGAGTTGACAGCAACGTCTTCACGAACTGTAACATCTTGAACATTCATTGTGGCAACTGAACGACGAACTTCAATAAGAAGATTGAAGTTTGAATTGAGAGTGGGGGTCCCTTTGTCATTACATGCAACGAGCAACCGATAACTAGATTTCACTGATGCCTTGACGTGCCTTGCCAACATAACTTCACCAGATGGAGCAACAGTAAACGTACCTTGTCCATCACCAGCAAAGATAGTAAAATCAAACATTTTATTGATACCACTATCCAAATCAGTTGCAGACAAGGTAAAAATCGTTGTACCTAGAAGTGTATCTTCAGTTATATTGATGAGGCTGTTTTTGTTGAGTATAATTGGAATATTGTCATTAACGTCAGTTATTTTGACAAGTACCGATGCTCTACTTTCTTGATTGCGGCTATCTTTTACCTTGACTTGGAAGGCATAATAACGTTTTGTCTCAAAGTCAAAAGGCTTGATTGCTTGTATTTGAGCTCTGTTATTCTGGTTGATAATTCTGAACGAATCATGATCTGTGTTTGCGTCAGTTACGAGTTCATAAGTGAGTGTTGAAGGTACAACACTGCTTGTTGCTACAACTTCAAGGATATCAATATTAATCGGCTTGTCTTCTCTTAATATGACGACGTAGGAGTCAGTAGTAAAGATCGGTTGAGTGAAATTCACCACGTTGATGGTTACTATTGCGTTGTTTTCACTCTGTTTTGATGGCGTGGCTGTATCCTGAGCCATGACTTTCAGTACATATTGCTGATTGTATGGAGATTGAGTCAATGTGTTTTGTAGAAAGATATGACCTTGGTTGTCGATTCTAAACATATTGTTGATATTACCAGACATAATGATGTAGTTTGATATGAAGCCAAATTGACCTGAATCATTATCATGTGCCTGTACTTTAGCTACGATTGTACCAACTGTAGTTTTCCTTGAAATTGATACAGTATAAGCGGGATTCCTGAATATCGGAGCATTATCATTGATATTCGTGACTGAGACTGATACTTTTTGCGATGCCATTAATGATGGAGTACCAAGGTCTTCAGCAATAACTAAAAATTCAAATAGCTGTCGTTTTTCGTAATCGATTTCGCCAGTGACAGATACTATTCCAGTGGTAGGGTCAATAGTTAAGATACCCTCTGGATATATCGCTTTGTAGCGGATCTGTGCGTTTGATGTCGAATCAAAATCAGAAGCTGTTATTGTTAGTAGATTTGTAGGTTTGCTATTCTCGATAACTGATACAGATATCTGTGCGTTAGTGAAAATTGGACGATTGTCATTACAATCCAAGACTGCTATACGGACAAGTGTGGATGTGGATAACGAAGGAGTGCCAGAATCAGTGACTGAAGCTGTAAATTGGTAGGATCTTCTCACTTCATAATCCAAACTTTGAAGAATTCTAATTCTACCATCGTTGTCAATACTGAATAAACCCGCTATGTCAGTAGACAATCCTAATGAATAGCTTAATTTACTATTCTCTACTCTAAAATCAGGATCAGTTGCTTCAACTGCACTTACAACTTCGAAAGGTTTTGCACATTCAGAAACATTAAAAGCATAACTTTGACTGCTAAATGTTGGTGGTTCATTTACATCTTTTACCATACCAGAGACAAGGCAGTAGGCTGATGCACCTCTTTCGTTGAGAGCCTTGACTAAAAAGTTGTAATGCATTTGATCTTCGTGGTTGGCTGCACGTTCAACTTTGATTGTACCATTTGGATAAAGTGTGAACATTCCTTTGTCCCCGGAAATAATTTCATATTTGACATCTCGACTTACGTATGCTCCAGTATCTTTAACAGCCAATTGTTGTTGGAAATTATTGGGTACTATATTTTCTGCAACAGTCATAACCAAAGGACAATTTGTAAATATTATGCCAGGTAAGTTGACAGAAACCACATCAACTTCTACTATAACAATTGCGTTTCTTGCTGGAGATCCTTTATCAGTGATGAGAACATTGAACCTATAAGATGGATTAACAAATGCATCTAATTGTCTTGATAATCGAATATCTCCATTTTGATCTATAGAGAATGTCAATTCATTTAAAACGTATTGTAATTGAGCATTTGTTGTGCTATCTGCATCTGTAGCACGGATTGCGAGGATTGTGGAGCCAACTAATGTTCCTTCTGAAACATTTATCTTGATATTAGATTTCATTGGTATCGGTGAGTTGTCATTGACATCAGCAATATGCACTCGTACAAGCGCTCTTCCTTTCAGTTTGTCTGTAGCTGAACTATCTTGAGCCACAACGTGGAATGTGTAGAGTTTTCTCTTCTCGTAGTCGAATGTTGTTGCTGTGCGAAGAGTTTGACCCACTATTGAGAAATTCCCTGAATCAGCACTAGGTTCGATAGAGTAAGTTAAAACTTTGTTGTTTGTTGTTAAATCATTGTCAACTGCATTAACCGTTAAGAAGTTTGAATTTAATGGTCTATCTTCAGAAAGTGTTACGTCGTAGATGCTTATATCGAATGTAGGTTGGTTGTCATTCACGTCAACAACTCGAATGGTCACTATAGCAGTGTTTATACCATCTCTTACATCATCATTAACTTTGAAGTTCATAGTATAGACAATATTGTTAGCTTCACTGTTGAACGAATTGGCAAGCAATAATCTATTTCCATTCAGTTGGAAATGAGAGTCTATTTGAGCATTTGGTCCAGCATAGCTATAGGTGAGTACCTTTGTATCTGCATCAGTTGCTTGCAGAATTGTAAGAACTTGTCCAACTGGTGATTTTTCTGAAACTTCAATGTTGTAGATGATAGTTGTGAAAGACGGTGGGACATCATTGATATCATTGATGATGATATCGATCAAGGCTCTTGAAGAAAGGGATGGGATACCTCTATCAGTTACAGTAGCCGTCAAAGCATAACTTTGTTTTCTTTCGTAATCTAAGGAGTTCTTCACGCGAATGGCTCCAGTTGCACTCAATTCAAAATCTGTCGTATTTGCTAGGGATACAAAAACAAGTTCATTAGTTAATGATCCTCGATCGCTATCACTAGCAGTAAGTTGCAGAACAACTGTACCTTGAGAAACATTTTCATCAATAGTAACTCGATAGTATGATGGATTAAAGAGAGGTCGGTTGTCATTTACTTCAAGAACGTTGATGTTGATGACTGCATTTGGTTGAGATGTCTTAACTGTTTGAGGGCTTCTATCAACTGCTTGAACAATCAGCGTATAACTTTGTGTTACTTCGTTGTTCAATTCGTTGTTTATTCTAACAATTCCGAATTGATCAATCAAGAATTTCCCTTCGTTGTTACCAGATATAAGTCTGTAAGTGATTTGACCATTAAGACCTGAATCCTTATCTGTCGCAACAACTGCTGCAACGATAGTACCGACATTTGCAGACTCTTTTATTATCGTGGTAGATGCTGTTTGCTCGAATGTAGGTTCATTATCATTAGTGTCAACCACGGTAACATCCAAGCAGGTGAATCCTGAAAGTTGAGGGGAGCCACTATCTGATATCTTGATGACACATCTGTGTGATTGTTTTGTTTCATAATCCAAGACAGCTGTCGTTGTGATTCTTCCTGTAGTTGCATCAATAGCAAATAACGGACAGAGTGGTGAAAATGAATATGATAATCTACCGTTATCAGCAAGATCGTTGTCTGTTGCTGTGACATCAGCAACAATAGAATTTAAAGCGTTGTTTTCAAGCAAACTAACAGCAATACACCCGGCAGTGTTGGCAGTAGGAACGTTGTCATTTACATCTGAGATCGTGATGAAAATGGTTGCAGGAACAGTAGCAGAATTAACACCATCACTAACTTGAACAGATAACTGATATGAAGATGTGGTTTCACGGTCTAATTGTTGGTTTACTACCAAAATACCATTAGTATTACCCAATAAAAATCTATTTTGACCATTACCAGACAAGAGTTGGAAATTCAAGTTACTTGTACTGTCCACAACAGTCAATCTGATGACGGGAGTACTTACAAGTGTGCTTTCAGGAATTGTAATGTTGTATATCAATGGACTGAACCTTGGCTGAGTGTCTGAAACATCAAGTACGGTAACTTCTACATTAGCAACAGACTTGTATGCAACATTACCTTGGTCAGTAGCAATGACTGAAAAGTCGTATCGTCTTGTTGTTTCATAATCTAATGATTGGATCAACTGTATGGTACCAGTAACAGGATCTACTCGGAAGAAATTACTTGCGAAAGGTTGAGAAATACTGTATCTTATCTGACGGTTAGGATTTGTAACGTCTGCATCGGACGCTAATACTGTCAATAAATTAGTATTTATTGCGGCTGTTTCATTCACAGAAACTTGATAAAGGTTAGGAGAGAATTTTGGACTATTATCATTAAGGTCATTAACACTAATGATGATGTTGACAACATTAATTGATTCGAGATTTGGAGTACCATTATCACGTGAACGGACCAAAAGTTGAAAGACACTGGTTTCCTCTCGGTTAAGAGGTTTCAAAATTCTTACGACACCACTATTTGGATCAATTGAAAATTCTGTAGTCTGTGTCTCCAACCTGTAGGTTATACGGTTGTTGCCATTCAGGGTTGAATCTGCATCTGTTCCATGGACTTGTACTAAACGTTGGTTGACAGCTGTGTTTTCATTCAAAATGATATTGTAACTTGATGTGGTAAAAACTGGAAAGTTGTCATTTACATCTGTGACTGTCACTAAAACTTGGTCGATAGCAACTGAAGTTGGTCCCTTAGCTGTAACAAGAATTCTGTGTTGTTTGGCAGTTTCATAGTCTAAGCTACTCTGCAATCTTATTTGACCAGTAGTTGGATTGATAGTAAACATAGTAGAACCAATTATTCCAAATTCGAATCCATTACTGCTTCTAGTGTTGGGATCGAATGCTGAGACAGTAAGTAATACTGATCCAATAGCTAGATTTTCAGATACTGTCACGTCTTGTTTAATAAGGGTTGTTACAACTGGGTGGATGAAGAAGATAAGGTTCTGTGTGGAACTAAGACTTGGATTACCTTTATCAGTCACTCTTACAACTAAATTGTATTGCTTCTTAATATCATAGTTTAGGTTTCTTGCTAAAAGAACCTCGCCTGTTGGTGTTACTGTAAATGTGTTTAAACCATCCCCACTATCAACACTAAACACTACTTCAGCATTGATGGTATCATCGAGATCAATAGCGTCCAAGCTGGCGACAGTCGAACCGAGCAATGTAACTTCTGTGACATTGAAAGTTGTCTGAGAAACAATTGCTGGTATATTATCATTCAAATCTTTCACGTGGACAACAACAAGAGCACGATTCTTCATAAAATTGATAATATCAGTTACTTCAATAAGGAAAGAGTAGTATTTCTTGGCTTCGTGGTTGAAACTTCTTGTTGCTCTTAATTTCATGATGTTATTCTCGCGTACTAATGTGAAGAAGGTATAATCAGAGTTGTTAGCATCAGAAACTAGTTGGTAGTTCAATGCATTTGATTCGCCTCTTGCACTTATTTCTAAGAGATTGACATTGGTTGGTGAATTCTCTGGAACGACGATACTGTAAGTATCGAGGAGGAATGCAGGTCCTTTGTAGTCAACCACATTGATGGTGATTTTTGCGTTGTTTGAACTCTGTTTTGTTGGTGTGCCACCGTCTGTTGCACTCAAAGTTAAGGTGTATGTGACACTAGGGTTGAGTGTGGTTGCTAATCTAAGTACTCCAATATTATCAATATTAAAGTTATTGTTTGCATTTTCACTTAAGATTTGATAAGTTACTACATTTCCTGGTGCTCCCTTATCTGCATCCGTAGCTCTGACAGTCAGAAGTGAGCTTCCGATTTGAGCTAATTTCGAGACTGAGATTGTGTACTCAACAATGGGGAAAACAGGAGCGTGTTCATTCACGTTGATAACATCAAGAGTGATCTCCCTGTACGAACTCAAGAATGGTGCCCCAGTATCTCGTACAACTACAAGGAATTTATGAACTTCTTGTTTTTCGTAATCTAAATCACCAATGACACTAATTTGTCCAGTTGTCTTTCCTATACTCAGCATTCCTTCAGGGTAGACTCCGACAAATTCAACTTGATTGTTGGCACTAGTCAAATCACCATCTTGTGCAGTCATAGTTATGACATTTGTTGGTTTCGTATTTTCAACAACAGAGAAACGAATTGGAGATTGGTTGGTGATTTTGGGACGGTTGTCATTCCAATCAAGAACGTTGACAGTAACTGAAGCTGATGACGTAACACCATTAGCTCCTTTATCTTTTACTAAGACAGTCAACGAATATGTTCGTCGTACTTCATAATCCAATTTAGCTATAAGAGATATTCTTCCTAATTGGTCGATACTAAATGTGTTTGGCGCTCCATTAGAAGAAACCAATGAATATTCAATTTGACCGTTAAGAGAATTTGAGGGATCAGGATCAGTAGCTGATACAAAGTAAAGACTAGTATATGGGAATGCTGCTTCAGATACATTAAATGTGTAGCTGTTTTGTGAAAATGATGCTCTTTCGTTAACATCTAAAACATTAGCTGTGATGTAGCAAAAAGCTGTAGCTCCTCTTTCATTTGTTGCCTTGACGAGGAAATCATACCTGTTTTTAGTTTCATAGTCTGATGCACCAACAACATTTATCAAACCAGTTTGACTAACAGTAAATCGGTTTTGTATGTCTGCTGCACCAGCCACAACACTATATGTGACTCCACTACTTACAAAACTTCCTGTATCTCCAATCTCTAGTTGACGATTTAAGTTATTTGGTACTGAATTTTCGTTGACGTCAAAACTCATTGGGCAGTTTTTGACTAAAATACCTGGAAGTGTAACAGGCAACACGTTGATGTTGATCGTTGATATCGCTGATTTGACTGGGTTCCCTCCATCGACAACAATAACATTTAAAGTGTATGTTTTTGTCACTGTTTGATCTAATTGTCGGATCAATTTAACTTCACCATTATTATTAACAGAAAATGTATTGTCATTCAAGGTGAATCGTAATTGCCCATTTACACCACTGTCCCTGTCCATTGCAAATAATGTCACTATATTCGAACCTACTAAAGTTCCCTCAGAAACATTTAAGCTTATCCTTTCATGCGTCATAATAGGTGTGTTGTCATTCTCGTCAATGACATCGACGTATACCATTGCTTTACCAGTTAATCTATCAGGGGATGCAGCATTTGTAGCTGTCACAATGAATTCATAAGTTGTTTTGTTTTCTCGATCAAGCGATTGCTTTGTAAGTATGTTTGAACCACTCACCTTGAAGTAATCGTTTTCAAGAGTAACCTGCGATAATTTATTCTCAATAGATACATCGATATCACGAGCAACTACAGTACCAACAAATGTGTCTATAGGTGCATTTTCTCGAACAGTAAATCTGTAAATGCTTTTATCAAATACTGGTTCATTGTCATTGGCATCTTTCACCGTGATTAATATAATAGCTGATCTTATTGCTTGAAGACTTCCATCAGTTACACTGATAGTAAAATTGAAGAAATTTTCTCCAATCTCCCTGTTCAAGGCACGGATCAAAGTAAGTGAACCGACATTTGCATTCAATGAAAAAGGGCCTAAATCGCTTGCAGTGGCAAATCTTAAGAGCGATGTATCAGTGTCTTTATCTAAGGCTGTAAGTTGAATGATTGTTAATCCAAGAGGAGCTTTCTCAGATACAGTGATGGAATATGTATCAGGAGTGAAAACTGGACGCTCATCATTTATATTTGCAAGGTCGATTTCAAGAACCATTCTTGCCTCTAAGTAAGGCGATCCCAAGTCACGAGCAATTGCCACTAATACATATTCGTTTTGTCTTTCATAATTCAATGCAGTTACTGAAGAGACAACACCAGTGTTTGAATTGATGGTGAAATCTGAAGCTCTTTCTAAGCTGAATCTCAACTGTTTGTTAAGTGCTCCTTTATCAGCATCTGTTGCATTCAGTTTGATTATTGATGTTCCCAATGATACATCTTCATTGATTGTCATTTTGTGGAAGGTAGTTGAAAAGACTGGCCGATTATCATTCACCTCAATGACGTTGATAGTTATTGTAGCTGGAGTATCACTAACCTGTCCTACACGATCTCTCACAGATACACTCAAGATGTAATTGGAAGCTGTCTCAAAATCAAGTTGTCTGATCAAGGAAATCCTGTTACCAATGATACCAAAGTTTGCAGCGTTGTTACCGTTGACGATACTGTAAGTCAAAACATCATTAGCATCTGCATCACTTGCTTCCAAGAAGACAAGTACCGTATTGATCTGCGCAGTTTCTCGAACCTCCACATTGTAGTTGGACACAGTGAACGAGGGTTTGTTATCATTGATATCAGTCAAGGTGATAAGTACATTAGAATATCCCTTCAATTTGTTATCACCTCGATCTATTGCGACAACTTGAATCTTATGCTCCTTTTGAGTTTCATAGTTCAAATTACCTTTGGAAAAGATTTGACCATTGGTATTAATCGAAAAAAGAAGTGACGATGGCATTGTACTGCTTGTGTCAATAGAGTAATCTAGTTCAGCATTTGTACCAATATCTCGATCTGTAGCAGCAACCGTCACCAATGGAGTTGTCGTGACAACATTTTCAGGTACAGTGACTCTGTATACTGCCTATGTGAACACTGGTTCATTATCATCAACATCAAGTAACGTTATAGTAACAGTAGATGATGGAGCTGCAGTCTGTACGCTATCGTTCACTGATACAACATAAATAAATGTTGGTTGAGTCTCTCGATCCAAATTACCAGTGACAGTGATTTCTCCTGTTTGTGAATTGATGGCGAAGAATCCATTTGGACCAGCTGTAAAAGAATATGATAAAGTTCCAACAGTATCCTTATCAGTGGCTTTTACTTTAGCGATTGGTGTACCAATGGAAGTTGCTTCAGAGATTCTAATAGCATAACTGGTGGTTTGGAAAACAGGGAATTGATTGTTTGTATCCGTCACTTTGATGACAATGTTAGCTATGCGGTGTCTGGACGTTGGTAATGCACCATCAGATGCTTCGACAACAAATTTATATTCTTTGTAGAGATCATAGTTTAATGCCTTTCGAAGCAACAGTTTGCCATCTCCTAAAATCTGGAAGTATTCCAAAGCTACCGCACCTTTGATTGCAAAGCTCAATCTGTTGTTGATAATAGTACCATCGTTGTCAGTGGCAGATACTTCAACTATTTGAGAGTTGACAGCAGTTGAATCTGGTATTGTTTTAGTGTAAAGTGATTGGGTGAAAATTGGATTATTATCATTGTTGTCAGCAACAATAATAGTGACTGGTAATGTATTAGCTGCACTACGCCGAGGTGTTCCATTATCATTCACACTGATTTGAAGATTGAAGCTAGATGTCACTTCATAATCCAATTGTGATTGCAGATGCAAATTACCAGTTGTTGGATCTATGAGAAATTTGTTTCCGACATTTCCTGATGCAATTGAGTACGTTAATAGAGAGTTAAGTGCCAAATCTGGATCATTAGCAATCACCTTCAGAATAGTTGTACCAGCAACAGCATTTTCAGAAACTGTCAGACTGAAGCCAGCATCTACAAATTGTGGAGGGTTGTCGTTGACATCAGTCACTGTGATAACAGCTTCAGCAACTGTCGAGTAGGTTCCATCCGTGACCACTACAAAAAATGTATGCACATCAGTAGTTTCACGATCCAAATTTTGTCTCAGTTTGATTTCACCTGTTGCATTGTTGATATCGAAGAAAGAACCAGATACCTGTCCAACCAGCTTGTAGCTTAAAATGGACTTTTGATCTCTGTCAATGGCTAATGCGCGTACAATAGCACTCCCGAGAGGCAAGTCTTCAGGGACACTTGTCAGGTAAATTTGTTGTGTAAACTGTGGAGGATTATCATCTAAATCAACGACGATAATTTTGAAGTCGATGTCGCTAATGTAGTTATTGATTCCTGTTAACTGTGGCTCATCTAAATTCGTTGCTCTCAATTTCAAGTTGTACACTGGTCGGGTTTCATAATCGAGTTTAACACGAGTGCTCATAGAGACACTGTTTTGTGATGGAGCTCCCATGTTGAGATCGCCCGTTGGATCACCTAAACGAACATATATAAAGAAAATAAAGTAATTCATTCAAGAACCTTTTTCTGTACATGTTATTTTCCTTTAGATTTCATCAAGAGATTTCAAAAAGAATCAATAGTACACTATTTTCTTTAGAAACGTAAACTTATGTACAGGAGTGGTGTATTCAGAATTGCAATCTATTTATTATCCTACCTAAATAACTTTCTTTATCTAGCTTTACCTATGCCACCAGATAAGACCTGATATTTTGAAAAGATATTATCACTTTGTCTGTTTAATTGAAATAAATCAGTTTTTGTAATATCTTGACAATTTTATTTTTTAAGAACTGAAATAATAGTTTACCAAGCTAAGCTTTACTTACCGGCAATGATTTGCAATGAGATGTTAGCTTTTTCATTGATAGGTTGCAATTTGAATGCACTCAAAAAGAATGAGTCAATAACCAATCCGACATCTTGGTTTTCTAATATTCTTGCTTCAAATTTACCAGAGCTCGTTGTGATTGTTGGGAAGGGATCTAAACATAGTATTTTAAGAAATTAGATGGTGATTACCAACAATTCATGATGATTTATTTGTAACTCAGACTCTGGGTCGAATTAGAGTAGCGAATATCTACTTATATACTTATGAAGTTTCAACTTGCCGAAGGTTCTGGACTCAACTTTAATCTCTTCGCAATTCTTGTTATTACATATCATCAAAAATAAAAACTGTAAAAAAAAGTCTTCTAAACAAGATTTAATGTTTCCATTCGATTGCTTTACTTATCCGCTTTTTTAAAATATATTACACTTATATCTTTAACCAATAGTTTGAAAGATATTAGTCTTAGAAGTTTCAGCTTGTCAGCATTTGTTCTTCTTTAAGAATAATTTTCAGAGTGCAAAATTAAATTTAGTTTTCGTTGTTTGAATTCTTATAAACTTTTTTAATAACAATTAAATCAAAAATAGATTCTTTTCACTAGTACAACGGAATGGAATGTTGCTATTTATTCTCAACTTTAGTCGAACTATCAATCTGAGAATGTCTGTGTCCTTTAGGCGCCATATATCTTCTTGTTGAGTTTAACTCATCTTGACTCTATTTATGTCTGTCTATTTTTACATAATTCGTATATCTAATAGTTAAGAAACATATTGTTATATTTTATTGACACGTACTACTGAAAAACACGGACAGGAAACTCTCATATCAAGGTAAAAAAGTTATAGGGCCAACTTTTCTTTTGAATGCTTTTTAGTTCTAGCTTTTTGCATATGAAAGCTTATCTATTTGGCTTTACCGATAAATAGTTGTAAAATTTGAAAAGTTCGACAAAGGGGATACAGTGGGGCTAACATGTGATACGGTCATTTTTTACCATATTAGGGCATATAGTAAAAAACAAGGTTTTAGCTACCATTTGCCACGTTAGTTGATTGATTATGATAAATAATGATATAATTAGCCATTATATGGGCGGGTAATTCAGGGGTTCAAATAAGACCCGGGGAACGGGGAAATTCCCCAGCTTAAATTATAGATTTCACCTAAATTCCCCGGGTGAACCTATAATATGAGCGTAAATTACTGTTAAATTGATAGTATTTTGTGCATTTTTACGCATTATTCCCCGGCTTTAAATTTAATTCCCCGACTCAGAAAATTTGTATTTGAACCCCTGGTTGCCTCCTTAAACTTCAACGAGAAACATACAATATCTGCAAAAATGAATGAAACTCATTGTGGTCTTCAACGTTATTCAGATTAACCGAATCCATTCTCCTCCCCGAAACGTCACAATGACATTTAAAAAGACAAAACGGATAAACTTAACACGCCCCTAAACAAAAGAATTTACCGTACATACCTGTTTCGAAACTGACGCCGCCTCCTTCGTCTGCCGTCACATAATTCACTTTCCGTCCATTCCCGAGTGTAGTTATCAATCCGCGATCGTTAAGCAAGAGCTTATCTCGTTGCTTGTGTAAGTACACATACGTGCCACGTGGTAAATTCAAATGGAAGCTTATCTCATAAATACCATCTATAATAACGTGGTTTGCAGCACTCTTCTGTGTAAACAATAACGGTTTATAGGTCATAGTCGAATCCGATGTATCTTCTTCGTTTATACGTTCAAATCGATCGTCGTATATATTTCTCGGTTGATATATAAGTAACATTATTTCGTCGAGATATTGTAGATCTATATTCTCCTCTTGTAGAGGGAATGTTATCAATACTTCCATCATCATATTGGCAGATTTATGTTGGTGTGAAGAAATATGATAAAAAAACAGTTTTAAGTTCTTGTGTCAAGAATTGCTTTTTTTCTTTCTGTACGTTTAAGAACGCTTCTTTTATTCGCCCTAATTAATATATTATTAGAGTTTGTGTTTTTGTACTTTTCTATCTATTCATCTATATCATCTATAAAAGAAAAAAGAAGGACATGATAACAATAATAATAACATTATTTACATATAATAAAAAAAAAAGTTTATTAAAAAACAAAAAAATTGTTCAGTGTTTTGTACTAATAAAAATACGTAAGAAAAATGTTTTGATAGAAAAGGACATTTTATTGTTATTAAAAATGAGTGAAATTTCAGATATACACCACCACAAGCCGAGAGGAAAATATATGTCTTTTGAAATGCAAATGAGATCTTGTTTGTTATACTTCGTGACGCAATCGGTGGTGTTAGTGACGTCAGAAGTACACACGTTCAACCTGTCACCCAGCACCTAGTGCCATTTTTTCTCTCGTGGAACTCCATAGATGGACCAGGCAATTATTTTATAGTCGAGGATGATTTATTCAAGAACAGCTTACCTCCAAACTAATTACTGAATGGCACTGGTTGCTAGGTTGTACGCATGTTATAACGGGTATTAAAATGTTTGAGAAAATAAACTGGAATTAGATTTCTCTCGTTTTCGGGGAAAGGAATGTTTGTTTTTATCGTTTGAAACTTCATGAATGCCAGGATTTTGCGGTGAATTGGTAGTAAATACGGAATTCACCAGTCCCATTGCATAAAGTGACGAAAATATGTAATTGCTGGGAATTTTTCAAATTTTATAGGTGGTAAAACGAAGTCCCTATTTTGATCTGATTCTATTTTTCAAAAGTAAATTTTTACTTGCTGCCCTTTTTGGGGGGATTGGGGTGTCAAATATCGGAATATCGGTCAAAAGATTTGATGCTCGATATAAAAGATGGCGGTTTTAATCGAAATCCGTTATCCGTTACAAAAAATATCGGAATATCAAAAGAAAAAAGGTAAATATCGTTTTCTTTGAAACTATTTCTACCCCTATGGACAGAAGAACCTATATGTTGAATTTGAGTTGTATTTGTTTTTTGGGAAGTCTTAGACTCTAACTACAACTAACATATTTTTCTTATACAGACACATCACATCCCATGTAGTAAAATGTTTGTCCATACAGAGATAAACATTGCGCAACTACAGTTTACTAAAATAACATGGAAATTAGTTTTTTGACATCTCTTTTTTTCGCCTAAATCAACATTCAATTTCATTTATTAAATATTCTCTTGAATTTCAATCTAAAAAAAGGACAACATGAATTTCATTTAAGGAATTAAATGAATAAAAATTGGACAAAAACACCCCTAAAAGTTGTCTTACTTTTAATTGAACCTTCCTACCAAAAAAATAGCTTACCATTTCCAAAAAAAATCTTAATTAAAAATAAAGATTTGTTTTTATCTAAATAAGAACACTTTATTGAAGAATATTTATATTGAATCGTATAAATGATATATATTTTTTAACTATAGTCCAATTCAACTATACTGTTCATTTTACAAGGATTATTTTCTTTCTTCTGTATTACATGATGAAGCAATGCATATTTTTCTTTTTTCATTATATTCTCACCTTTATATAGGATATTATTAAACATCTCTTGAAGAAAGAAAATTAAAAATAAATTACATAATATATTTTTTTTGCATTACACTTCAAAATCTCTTTTCATTTATCTCTCCATCTTCTCAAATACTCAGAGAGTAGTGTGTGTGTGTGTTTTATTTTTGTTCTACGAAACACAAAAAAATAAAGTCTATTGAAATAATTGTGTTGTCGATTTCTCTACTTAATTGTTTTATCATCCACGCACGTTTTTCAAATGTTTCTTTTCTTGTTTGTATCTGCTTAATAATAGATCTATTTGAATTTCTTAAATAGAAAGAAGCGCATGGTTGTTTTTTTGCACAAAAACGAACACACACGGGCGCATATTTCTTTTTTGTCTTAATTGTTCGTTTTATGTTTTTTTTGTTTTTTTATGAATTATTCAATTTCGACATTCTGTTCATCGTTAAAAACTTTTTTTCTGTCTATCAATATTGACGTCACAAAACTGAAGCTTGAGTTGTTGTGTTGTTGTGCCGGTCGCTTGTTAGGAATTCATGTTTTGGTTGTTTTTGGTTCTTTTGTTCTGTTCATATAAATCCTTGTATTATATTAGGTTAAATAGTAGATATACCGTGATTTAAGTTTTAAACGAAAATTTATTATATCGCCATCATTCATAAGTTTTCGTTATTCAGCCGATTTTAATTCCTTTCGATATTCCGATTTCTTTTTACCGATATTCAGCTTTTCCAATTTTTGTTACCGTTACTAGCCGTTACGCAAATATACAAGAATTACTCCATAGCAACGTGCTGAAGGCACTGTACTCAACTTTAGTTTTCGCAATTATTAATAAGTTAGTTTTTTTGTTTTTTTTTACTGAATCCAAAATCTAAATTTGATTCATAAAAAAGGAATTTTGTAAAAATTGAATTAATAGTTTTCGTCCTACGTGATGTGTATAATAAGAACTAGTACCCTAAGAATAAATCAGGATGAATTAGGCCAAAAAGAAAAGAATATTTATGTTGAACCAAAGAAAAACACTATTCTTTATAGGCAGGGTTTTTCTTACAATCTCCTGAGCTGTTGCTTAACCACAAATTTTATTTTTGATTCTTGTTCTTGACCTTATTGGGCTTCGAAATCAAAAGTGTGCCTTTTTTGTAAA
>JAUKPT010000018.1:0-38542 GCA_032273505.1 Nanomia bijuga | reverse complement strand
GAATTTAACGCACCACAAGGGAACACTTGTGGCGGACATTATTTCAGTGATTGATTTGATTAAATTACGGGGATCCAGGATGGATCGAACCCGGGTCGCAAAGGCTCTTTAGTATTGCCCAAGCTTCTATTTATCTTAGAAATCTATTGCATTATTCTTTTTATATCCAATTTTTGATAGAAACTGATTTAAAGGGAATATCATATTATTTGTATTCCTGATTGCGACCATATTTGTTTTATTATATAATTCTCAACAGTAAATGTTCACAGTAAATCATCTTATCGAGTGTCTAAAATAGGTATTTATTTCACTAAAGTAAAGTAATGATATGATAAGTGAGTAGTCACGATATTCGATACATAGAATCGTCACGAAACTTTGGGTAGAGGTTCAGCTCAAAGGTTTGGTTGGTCAAATATTACATCATGAATATTTTAATTGGTTCATGAAACAATTTCAGCAAAATTATCAATTTTGATAAAACTTCAATTCGTGACATTTTGAAATGAACCAATGAGATACTTGATGACGTAATTTTCAACCAATCAATAGTCTGAATCTCTTACAGGTTTTGCATGATCAATTTGTTTAACTACGCATAACCATTACCATCCTGAATCGTTCCTTCGCAATCTTCTGGCTTGCATCTACATATCTATGGTATATTTTCTCATGACATCTGACATCTCCATGTGCATGTTTGATTGCTTTTTGCTTACATGTATGTCTGCAAATTATCGGTAAATCCGCCTCTAATTGGTTGAAAATTTAATTATCCGGTATCTGATTGGTTCAATTCTAAATGTCACAATTTGATGTTTTGTTAAGACTAAAAATGACGATAGACATTTTTAGCGATCATCCAATCAGAATCGCAATGATGTCAATATCAACCAACCAAACGTTGGATTTACCGATACTTAGTTCACAATCCCAAAACATGTCTTCAAGACATCCATCTCCTCATTTAAATCAAAGTACATGCTTGTTTGCCTCGCCTACCTTGTTTACCTTGATTGTCTTGCTTACCCTTAACGTCAATAGCCTTTAGTTTATGAACTCCCTTGTGAAAAAAACGACTCACTGACCTGCACATGTTTCAATACCTCTATGCTAGACATACCTCCCGTGTACATTGATCCTATTGTCTCCCGACTTGTTTGTTAGTTGGTTTTTTCAGCTGCCATCATTAATTAATCATTATTTTGTTTTTCTTAGTAAACTGTTTGATATTTATCCATCTCGAGGTATTCCGAATGATTTAATGCATGATTAATGGAATTGAGACATGCCTTGTTGTTGATTTCGTGAAATGATTGTTGCCCTGTGTAGAAATGCAAGATGAATGTCTTGATATGTTAAACTCATTTTCGAGTGTTTATCTTTAATTTCATATATTTTTCTACTAGAGGCACCGATTTGAATGTTTTGATGTATCAAATATCAGTTTTTCTATGTATGTTAGTGAATCCGTTTCATCGCGCCTCCACTGGATTTTGTTAGGTATCTTTCGTGTCTGTTTTATTTAAGAAGAATTGGCACCTTATTCTCGTAATGACGTATTTCACTCACTTCCTCGTTTACAATACACGCTTTCGTTTTTTGTTAAATGGTTGAGATAATAGGATTTGTCAAAAAGTTTGATTTGTCACTTCTAATGATCGCACGTGAAGTGATAAATCAAACTTTCTGTCAGCTACAATTGTCTCAAAAAATTCGAAATAAACGAAAGCTTGTATTGTTAACGAGTTAGTGAGTGACATACGTCATTACGGGTAAGGGGTATTGGCATCGAGTTGCCAGGCATTAAAATGGCATTTTAGACAATCGCAATACTCATAGTTTTTCATTTGCTTTCGATTTTGTAAGTTTGGAAATTTAGTTTGATGACCGTAAAAAGGAAAGAAACTCGAGGGATTATCTCAGTTTGTCTAATTTAGACTATTGATTGGTTGAATATTACGTCATCAAGAATCGCATCGGCTCATTTCAAAATGATACCACCATTTTTGACTTCTAAAAAACATCAGATAATGACATTTTTAAAACAATTCATATTCTTTATGACGTAATTTTCAATCAATAGTCTCATTTGTTCTTTGACGAAATTTCTCCCACTTGGCATATTCAGAGCGTGGATCAAGGCGGGAATGTTTTTTTTTTCAATATTTAGCAAAACTTGAAAGCTTTCTTCGGATCTAAAAAAACCTTGTTTTGATTTGTATTTACCTTTACATGTGTCACAATTTGAAGTATACCTTCAAGACATATTCTGCGGACCATTATTTTGACACGGTTCTCAACGATTCTGAATCTCACTGACACATGCTTTCTATAACACAACCCTAATACGTTGTTGTTGATATCAATAACCTGAGACACCTCTGAATTAAACAAAATTTCAGTTGCTGGTCCAGTTTTAGTTTGAACTGTGGTGGCATTATAAATGTTTTATTTGATTATGTTTGGTTATGTATCATACTGTATTTTAACTATTATTCAAAGCAACATATTTGCTTAATAAGACAGGGCTTTTTATACGCTCGATGATGTTCTTGGAATTAGAACGAACTATCGCGAAGGTTTAGTCATACTTTTTCATATCGTGAAATCCTGACCTATTAAGCAAAGATATTGTTTGGAATGATATGTTTTTTATAAATACTCAAAATATCAGCTCCCAAAGGAGTATTTAATGGAGTATATACAACTATATGACGTCACGGTACGTGATTCTTTTCGATATATTTTTTCGTTTCTAGAGGTTCGGTGTTTTTTTCGTCTTGGTACCCACTTAGAACATTTTCTCTGATTTTTTACGCACCCCTTATTTCTTTAAAAAAAGACCCCTTAATTTGTTCGCAATATTTTTTAAATTATGTCCACCCACACAATTCAGACCCTTTTGAAAATGCCACAGGCTGGTCCGGGCCGTAAAAATGACCAATTCCGTTATCTGCTATTTTTCTCAGAAATATCAGTTTGTACCAAGAGAAATATAAGAAAATATAAGAGAAAGGAAATTCTAGAAGAAATCTTTTCCATCTCAGAAATCAGCATCGACTGTCAATTTTCTCTGATGTGCACACTTCCTTTTAAAGTTCAGCTCGCATGTTCTTTTAATCAAAACAACAACGAATTGTTCTCTTATGTCAGCTTTTTGCTTTGATATCAAATCACCTAACCATGAATGCGCGTAGTTGCGTTCACCAATTACCCACATTATTATGATCAAATAGATCTATCAAGTATGAATTATATTATTGCCATTGTTCTCTCTCTTAAATGGCTATCAACATTCAAGGTGGGGCATCCCGCACATCTGCACACAAACACACATTCAATTAAAGAGCGAGTGTATATTTCGCGTGCAATTCGCGACAACTTCTTAAAAACACCGAATCATTGGTTGCTATGGAAATCACGTGCCATTATGAACAGCTTTTAATTGGTTTACTGCGAGTAATTACTAACTCGTAGATTTGGTTAATTCAATATTTTATCATTCACAATTATTGCATACAAAGAAAATCAATTGTTATTGAAAGTCTGCTATTCTTCTTCTCCTTCTTCTTCATTTTTCTTTTATCAAAAGCATATAAACCCATCAATATTTCACCACTTAGAAAGAATTATTTTTTTTGTGTGTCGCACGCATATTTGCGGTTTTTAAGGTATAGTATGTCCATACAATGTTGTCAACATTCAAATTCTATGGATCACCATGGGTGTTGCTAAGGAAATTAATCTTTTTCAATAGCATTATCCTCTTAGCCATTTGAATGCGATACAATAGAGATTTCATCTTCAAAAAAAAATGTTTTTCTTTTTAACTTTTTCAAGTGAATTTAGATACAATATCTTTTTTCAATCTATACTTGTTAGAATTAGAAAAAAAATGAACAATTTTTGTGGAGATTATGAAAATCTTTTGAAAATTGGAGGTTTTTGAGTAAGTTTGATATGTTTTTAAGTGGCTAAAGACGGTATGTGTGATACTGAATGGGAAAAATCAAGATTATAGAGAGAGAGTAGAGCTAAACTATCGAAATGCTTTTCTACTTGTGAAAATATATTTTTGTAGTGTACATTGGTGGAATATTTATGATTTTGTTCACAGAAGAAACATTAGTATTTTTAGATTCTTTATTGTTACATAGCATTATATGTTAAAGCTTTTTTTGGTAACCTTGTAAGATCAAACGAATGTCCAAACAATTACCCTGCTATGCTGTTTTTTTGAAATTATTTAGTAGAATGTATTCTATTTATGGCAAAATCATTTGTTTCTGTGTTGGGATATTAACAGTAGTAGTTTGGAATTTCTGGCTGTACGATGTAGGGGATTTTTGTTTTAAAATGATAAAAATGTAGGAAATGATTACTTTTGCAATTTAAGTATCTTTTTTCGAGGTTGTTTGAGCAATTATTTGTAGCGATATTTTTACTCATATGTCTACTGCGGTATTAACGACTGTAATCTCTCTATTAAGAGCGAATCTATATTTATTTGTTTTACTGTCAACACTTTTCCCGATAGCAGAAAGTGTGCGATGGTCATCACAGAGTAAGATCCAATATTTGTCGCGGACTAACTTAACTCCATGTCAAAAGAAAAATTACCTTTCGAATGAGCTCGTCGCAGACTAAGAAAATAAATTCTGCGACTGGGGTACTTTTAACATTAGACCAACAGCTTAGTGCCGACAGATTAGTGCTAAAATTCAATTGTCGTGAAATAAAATTGTCATTACTAACACTTCCAGCCCAAACAAAAACGTCACAACCAAACTAAATGCTCTACATGTATTTGCCAAGACCGTAACTTGATTTCACTTTCAGCTATATATGTAGTTCTTATTACTAACTTTATTAATATCAAGGCAGTATCAGAATACATTTTGAGGTTGCAGTTCCCTGTTTTACATCCTGCTGAGGTCTCCTTCGTCTCAACTTCAGCGAATAAGATTTAAAGAGATTTTCACTGGGAAGAACTTACAAACCATTATATTTATCATTTACATGACTCATCTTGTAGTAAGACTTGATGTAATAAGATTTCAATTTTTCATGTATATTGTCGGTGGATCATTTGCTACAGGTAACATTTTTGTAGTTTAGTTTCTTGTTTTTTTGCTGATATTTAGTTGTGGATTAAATCGCGCTTTCTTCTGTTCTTGGCAATCATGGTTCTGGTTCCGTTATTCCCCCCCTTATTTTAGGGGCAAATGAATTGTTATATATACATTCTGGAAAGGCTGTTTCTGGGCAATTGAAGGTGCTTAAACTTTAACAATTCCCGGGGATTGTAAACAGCGTCACAAACCCCTCGGCTGGCTGTTTTTGGACTCACTCCGCCCGTTTTCTGCTCCACTCGCTTCTGATTTTCAGGCAGAAAATATTTTATCCAGAATCATGTCTGTCTTGGTGAACTCCATTAACAATAAACATATGACAGCTTGTTTAGCATTCACTAACTTTCTCTTATCGCATGGATAAGATGAATCCTGTAAATCGATTGGCTGAGAACTCGCCTTTATATGCAATGAATGACATGTTCTTGATTAAATCCCTCCGTAAAAGCAGGGCCAATATGGATGGCAAACAGGATTCATCTTACCCATCCGATTAATCAGTTAACGCATTGTTTCTCGGCCATTATGGCATATGACCTCGAAACCATGCGTTAACTAGTACGTACTCAGCATGTCCTAGCTACATTTAACATTTATTCTATTTATCCTGCTGACATCTTCTAAAACTGGATGACGCACAGGATTTCACATGCTTTACACTAACAGGATCCGATACAATTGTAGCAGGAAGATGATGGACACATTCGGCTGTGTGTTGACTATTACCCATTTCATGTTTTGTTCACATGACTCTGTCTCTAACTGCGTGTCGAGGTAATATGGCGTGTGTTGATGTATCACTCAAATGGTTTCAAGCCAAGCACATTTCAATCTTCTTCCTTTACTCACATTATAGTGCACCTCCTGGCTTCCTGTCACCAGCATGAACTGTTGCCGTAATTAGAACCAATCAGTACTCGCAGTTTAGGACATGTGACCAAACCCCGTGGTGTGGTTTGATTTGTTTAAGGGAAGGGTACAAAGAATCTATGAGGAAATATCAAGCACAGTTGTTGACACTGAAAAACTGAATTGATCGATTTCGTTATTGCCTAGGTGGCATGTTAAGTAGATTTCACGTACGAGAGCTATTACATATTTTCTGAAACGAAATCAGATCATTGTGATGAAACTAATACCACTTCTCAATGTTGAATTTATATTATACAACTATCAAACCATCTCAGCTCAAGAGCATCTGCAAATCAAGGAGTCATCTTGAATTCTTCTCATACCTCTTATGATAGTATCGCAAGCCACTCCAATTATCATGTACCCGCCCCTCCTCTTCACATGACGTGTGATGTGTGTTGAAATATCATCGAAAGCTCCACCATTGTGAAGTGCCGATCGAATTGTATAACAAGATGCAGCATAGGAAGTGAAGTGTTGTAGGTTTCGTGTTATTTCCGTGTAGTCGTTAAAGTAGATGTAAGCACCAGCTTTTCTTATCATCAGGTATATTCAAAGGGTTCTGTCAGGAAGTTATTTCGGTATGTTGATTAATTTTGCATTCTGAATAATATTAGCAGTATCTTCAGTTCGTTTTAGTGGCGAATCGGATTATAGTGAGCTAATGAATTATGGATCATCTCAAAACGTTGTCTAATTTAGACTGTTGATTGGTTAAATATTACATCATTAAGAATCTGATTAGTTAATTTGAAACTGTCACAATTTTATATGATTTCTGTATTATGAAGTTGATTTGGTGTGATTTATCTTGCATTATTTATATTATTATTATAAAACGCAAAATCATGGTAGTAGAATTCTTGTAAAAAATGAATCATCCATACTAAGCATAGATTTCATTATAGCTCCGGTGAAATTCGCCGTTCGCTGTATCTAAGGGTAGATGTTTTGGCCGAGAGCCATGAAATATATTCAGACCATTATTATTTTATTATTATTATTATTATTATTATTATATTATTTGTTTATATTTAAATTAATTGTCAATTGAATTTTCATTTGTTGTGTCAATTTATGTGTTAAATGTTAGTTAGCTAGATGAGTTACAACTTGTTGTTTCTAAGCAAACTTCATTATTCATCAGTCATTATGAGTTTTCGCTTTTTGCTAATTTCATTTTCACAGTTTTTGGAAGCTGATTCTTGGTTTTAATTACTTTTGTATTAATTGATTTGCTATTAATTGTCTCTTCTTTTCTTTTTTCTTCTTCTTTTTGAAAACATTGTGTTCCTTGAATGTTTTTTTGGCGTTATGTACTATTGTAATGAGAGGAGAGTCTTGAGTTTGCTCGGAAGAATTCTCATAATTTATGCCATAATCTGAATTAATTCTGACCCTCTACTCTTGTTCATATACTTGTAAGATTCATTTTTTATTATTCGTGTGAAATTGCGCGAAAACGGTTTACTCAAGGTCTTTAGATCAAAGGTTATTTACAAATTTATTCAAGTCATTAGGATTTATATTTCTTCTGGAATGTCCTGTAGAGAAGAATATTCTGTTTAAAAGGTTTCCTTTTGAATGGAGAATAAAGAGAAGACATGTTTCTGGACTATTGTCATAAAGTGAATTCTGTCGGTTACTTGCTTTGTCGTCCATAGTTCAAAAGACGGAACTGGATTAACAGGAACTGGATTAACCAGTTACTTTAACATCAACAAAAACGTTCGTGTTTACTTTAATTATTGCCTTCAGTTTTGTGACGTTCTGCAGTTCAGTTCAAGGGAAAGTTTCGCATCAAGATTTGCATCATTCCGATCATTCGGAAAATTGTATTGTTTAAAGGATATCGTCTCAAAACATTGTCTAATTTAGACTATCAATTGGTTGAATTATAACATCGTGATTAGTTCATTTAAAAATGATATCATAACTTTCGACTTTAAGAAAACATCAAATTGTGACATTTTTATATCAACTAGTCATATTCTTGATGATGTAATATTCAACCAATCTAAATTAGACAAACTTTTGAGATGATCCGTAAGGCATTTTACAACCTTCTGCTAGAAAATGTCTTGCGCAAATATATTTACTTAAAAATTGTCTGTGCCTTTCCTTGTAGAAAGTTTTCATCTGTTTTTCTATGTGCATAATGATTTGGCTTTATATTAATCCTCTTCTCTTCTTTTCTATTTTAGTTTCAGTTTATTTCTTCGATTGAGAAGTTGTCACGTGACATTCCCATTGCTCAGTTACCTGTTAACTTCGGTGGTCAACTACACTACAATCATGAAGAGTGGATCAAGTTCCGAACGGTAAGAATTTTTTTTTTAAGAATTGATTCTGCTTTAGAAACTAAAATAATTTTTGTATTAAATAACGGACGGGTATCTTGATGAGAAAGATGAATACGAGAAGCTGTTTTATCATATTTAACTTGGTCCTTATTGCAAGACATTAAAACAGTAAGCAGACAAAGTATCCACATAAATATAATAATTATTGTATATTTTTTTGCTGTAGTAACATAAGTTGCATAGACCTGTTTCAAGATTGATGACTTTTAGTAGCAACTTCCAAGTGCATTTGGAACAGGAATCTAACAGGCTTGATTGAGCTCTAATTGAGCAATTGTTAATCACCTCCATAAATATCCCATTGTTTACATCGCTTTCCCCCATTTATTTTAATCCATCCATAAATAACCATAGACTTCTTATATATTATATATCATTAGATTAAAAAACTCCGCTTTAATTTCGAGGTCACTTTTTTCTCGTGTCATCTACCTTTGAACACTGCTCTTTGATCGCAATTCACTGAAAGCATGAATATTCGAAGTAAGGAATTTCTTAAGAAACATCGTTCTAGGTAGTATCTATTTCGGATCAGGGTTGAACCGCGTTGACTATTCTTTATATTGAGGTAAAAACATGATTGAGAAGATGGGTTGTATTTTGCATAACAAACCATTATCAGAAGGTATGTATAAGCGAAAACTAGGAGGGAGCAGAGTCGATAGTTTTTGCAGAAATGGCTACCTCGTGAAGCAAAAAAATAGTGCAAGATTTTCATTCTTCTTCTTCTTCTTCTTCTTTTTTCATTAAGTTAAACTTAAAAGATTCATTGTCATCGATTACATTTACATTACAAGAATATCTCGGTAGGAGGAGTGATATGGGTATTTGGGGTAAAAAAACTGTTACCAGAATAATCTCACTGAAGACACATGGGCTGTCTTACTGTTGCATGTAATTTAATCATTATTTTTAACTGCATTTAATTGTCGAGTATGCTATATGTTCTCGCAGAATAGTTAATGTTATATATAGATGGCTGCTCTAAGAATGCAGGTAATGAAACGACTATTTAATTTGCTTTAATTTGTATTAGAGGTTTCTTTTGATCTCAATTTTTTGAAAATTCAATGAAGCTTTAATGGGTCAAGTATTAATTAAAGATTTTTTGTCTACAACATCTCAATTTAATTGATTTTCATGGCCGAAGATGGCTGCATTATTACTTAAACTTGATTTAACGACCTATTGTCAACTATATATGTAGTTTCACCATGATGCTATCGATTACATTTTGTTATAGTCGTTTCCTTTTTTAAGGTAATGCGAAAATCTTGCAAACTAATCTCCTATACAAACAGTACTCTTACTCTACTTCGGGGCTTGCAATTGATCCGATGAGAACCCCTTTAGACTTATTTCCATATGAACTATTGTGAGTCCACTTTTTTGTTAATATTTATTTATTTATTTCGCAGTAAATAGTTTTACATGGAATCGTAGATATAATTTAAAAATTTACAATTTAACAAATAGAAAAACCATAAGTGATAAAGTATAGGCAGGTGCGGACCCAGAGGGGTGCAATAGGTTCTTGGGCATCAGTCAGATTTTATAAAAGTATATTTTTCCGATTATATATTGTCCGAAACATTTTTTAAGGGACACAAATATATGTAATATGTAAGTTTGGTTCATAATTAGTGACTGCACGCGGTCACTTTTTATGATCAGGGTTAATTATTATCAAATTAGAAATGTCGAAAACAGGGAGCTTCAGGTTTCTGATAATTTCTATAATATCATTAGGGTCAATTGAACACACTGATTTCAACATGTTTGGCATGTTATCGTTTACTAATTGACAGTAAAAGAGACAATCTCTGTCATGGAGCTCTCATTATCTTCATTGTTGATTTTTGGTAAGTTATGATGGAACATGCATAGCATAGCTAATCTGCGGACTACCTAGTGTTCTGTCAGCTACCAACTGCCTACTCAATTCCCCTCGCATGGCATGGGTTGACCCGACGGACTTATAGCTTAACGATTGTAGTATCACACTCCAATTGATTTTATCTAGCCTTCAATATTTCAGAGTAATTGGAACTACCGCTAAATTGAAATATTAAAATTGTTGACGCGACTGGGTATTGAACTCAGATCGCACACGATACCTAGTATTGATTGGTGTGACACTTAATCGCTCGGCCATTCACCCGCTTATCTTTGATTGGTGGGAGATGTAGTTATGCCATTGACGTTGGTCTGACCCTATCATACATTACGTTTTTTATTTACCCCCTTGTGAAGGATCTTTGAATTAATTTCTTTTTTTTCTATTCTCATCATTTATCTTCAATTGAAGTTATGTTTTGGACTGTCCAAATGCCGATACTCTATGGCTTGTTTCTGTATTTTTCTCAGATATCATTCTTAGGAAAGACTTTCTTTTTTTTTTTGCTATCTATCCTATCCTGTTCATTCTGTTGTGATAAGAATATTGAGATTATGAGCAATATTTCTTTCTTCACTTGGCCTTATATTTTGTGAAATGTAAGGTAAGGTATGTTTTCCACAAACCTGTGGTAAGGTAAGGGCCCATACATTTAAGACGTTCCCTTCAAAATCTCTCCCTCCCCTGTCGGGTTACATCTAAAACAATTGAACCCTAAAAACAATAGCGTCTTAAAATAAAGAGGCCCCCTCCCTGCCCCAACACAGGGACGTCTTAAATGTATTGTCCCCTAGGTTTTTCACAAACCGAAGTAAATGACTAGCCGCTCGTGTGGAACATTAAGCTGTGGATAAATTAGCTTTTTCTGTCTGTTTCAGTGACGGATTAAAGTATGGATATAGTGGTATTTGCATCTTTGTTTATTCTTCTTGGCGACGAAAGGGAGTAGAGCTAAATTAATCGCATGCACCCAATAAACTTCCTGGTAAACCCTATATAACACATTAACTCGAACATATTTGATATGCGGACCTATTTTATATAGTGGTTTCTCTAACCTTAAACCCAGTTTAGCAATCTATAGGGTAAACTTAGTCTTAAACAATAAATACCTGCCAAAAATATTGCTCTTATCAAAAATTAGTGTCTTCCAGATCCGCCCGCCACTACTGTGTAAAATATTAAATTCTGTTTGTCTATTCCCAAAACGTTCTTCATTTCACGACTTCGCTTCACAACGCGCATTCAGTGGTCGAGTTTTATTTTCTCACCACATCAGTTTTATTCTTAGTTCTTCTTTTCAGTGTAACCAATTGAAGTTTGTTATTTTCTCTTTGCTTCTTCTTCACTTTTCCTTGTTGTATGCATGGATATTTTTTGACTCTAAGGCAACACGCCGTCCTCCTTTCTGAATAATTCATCGTGGTAACCAGTAATGTGTTTTGTGCTGAGTGATGGATAGTTTGTAGTGGTGAATATTTTTGGCTGTTATTTTTGGATTAGTGACTGAAGCATGGTTGATTGTTATTGTTGTAAAAAAAATGTTATTGTCGGAAAAACAAACAGCTTTATATAGTGAAAAACAATAGTTTTGAGATTTCTTCAATAGGCGCAGAAATTTGATTGTCTGTGAAAAATTGATTGGAAAATTTTAGGTTATTATATTTGTCTGTATTCTGAAAATCAGAGGAGTTTATTCTGGATAACAATAATTTTATAGTGAAAATAGTGGATTTTGTAGACTAGGCGCGGGGGAATAACAGACTATTGGCGATTAATTTAATGACGACTTATAATCGTGAAACATATTTCTTTGAATCTTTCATAATCAACCAAGATAGAATTTAGCTGGAGAATATTTGCTTCGAATGCATGTACTTAAGACATTGGAAATAACTTTGACATCTGGATTCCTTAATCAGCTGACTTGTTGATTGCAATTATTGGACGAAAATTTTCCTGCATAACATATTACTCAGACCTTGGAAACAATACATTTACATGTCTGAATAGTTGGAATAACTAAGCAAAAAAACTATAAACATCGTATCATTTTATTAAGTTGTGTTAATAAAAAGCATCATGCTTGTAATGCTGTTTCTATCTTCTTTCCTTGTTAGAAAATCGAACCTTTTATGGCCGGATGTCGCAGTGCTGCAAAGCATGCAATGAACTACATTCAAGAACTTAGTAGGACAGATATTGGTTACAGCGTCGAAGATTGTAATTCCTTACTACAACTGCACCGTGCGAAGATCAAAGAAGTGCTACAAGATTCCAGATTGCTTGGATTGCAGACGGAAGGAAAGCAACTTATTGAGCGACTGATCGAAGAGGAGTGCGAGGAGACGAGCAATGAGGATTATATAGCGACACTGGAGTGCGTGAAACGATTATACATCCAAATGAATCGTGTGTTCGACCGACTGAAGGAGTTGTCCGACAAACGGACGACCAGTTTAGAGTTGTGTAAGAGTATAAAAGAGTTTGAAGAAGACAGTCACAAGGTAAGATCACTTTGTTTGTATTCAAATCTTCTTTCTTGTTTATTCTTTCCTTGTTTTCCAATGATTTAGTCAGGGCTGCAGGAAGTGCCAATTTTAATAGCTATTCATTTTCTTCGACAGTCTTTGCGAATGCGAGATATAATGTACGTATTTGGTTCGAAATTCTTTTCGAAACTTTTGCTATCAGTCTGATATATACATTCTGTTTTTGCTGAAATTAGTTTTCACTTGATACTCTAAGGAATGCAGTTTGGCACTGATTTTATAAGGAAGAGGGTCACGGGTCGAGGGCGACATTTATGAGTTAACCTCCTCCTCCCTCTTCCTTGGTAGTAAAATCATTTGTTTTCAAATGACTGGGGTGGTCCATAGCTCACTGAAATCAGGTGTTTTGGGAGTGGGATCTGTCTATTAAAAGTCTCGATTTCACACTTTTGCGTTGAGAATACAGAAAAAGGGAGGTAGTTTAACAGTTAAAGCCTGTTCAAAGATCACAAGGTTGAATCATTGACGACTTAGTTGTGTAGATGTCAAATTAAAAGGAATACAATCTAGCCTTAAATATCTTAAATATCTTAAATATTTTTAACCATTTCGAAAATTTTCTAAACTGATTAATTCTTAATTGTTTTATGTCTATATTTTTTATTAGAAAAAGAGAGAGGTTTTTCATATTAAAAACTTATGCTGGGAATATTTAAAAATATCATCGCGTCTCTAAGGTACTAGACTAAAACCCTTGGGGATCCATATTTTATTGATAGACATCGCTGTTGTCCCACGTGTAATATCAATTATTATATATTAATCCTGTTAGGCTGATCTGAGTATCAGAGGTGTGAATCAAGCCATCAATCAAATATTAAGCAGTTTGGGGTTAATTGAAGTTGTTCATCTCTTCAGCCACCACCCGCTGGTCTCTCAATCTAATCAACGTGTCATACCTGTCATGAGACATTAATCTTTTATCAAACACGATGAGGCTAGATAACATCGTACGGCTTATTGTACTAGACTAAAAAAAGGTTCTGTCAATTTTTCTCTCAATATGTGTACAAGAGTTTTTACCGCTAATTTCTTTCTGTTAATCCTAATCATAGATGAGATCTTCAAATGGCTAAAAAAAGGGTTATTAGAGATCAAAAGCTTTCTTGAAAAACTAGGTCAAGTAAAAGCAAAAAAAGATTATACTATTTTTCTTGTCTCAAAGCAGCCATATAATTTTACTCCTTGATTGTCTCCTGAGTTCATATTTAGATCTTTTCGGTATTTCTGTCTCTATGGTTTAATAGATACTCCATATATATGGAGATACTGAACTGCATGATGGAACTTAAGTTTTGACAAAGCGCTTGATGCTCTTTTTGGAACCCTCCTCTATCAGAAGGAAATTAATCACTTCCTGGAGAAAATCTTTTATCTTTTCTGGGCTGTCTTTTCTCGCATACCCTCCATCTATAGTCTCTCTTGGCGTCTGTGGAGTGGAAAATCGCATTGCTCAACTCTTTCTTATATTCATCCATGATTCATATCATTTGGTAAATGTTGTTAGTGTTTAATTCAATATCGTAAAGGTTGAGTGTGAACCATCATCAGTTTTTCCCATGATTGAATTGGCGAATGATTAGATAGATAGATGTCAATAGATCTGCTTTACGATTTTTTCTATCATATTAAGTGAAGCTTTTTTCAAACAACTACATTTCAATCTTATGAGCAGCATCATCTTCGACTAATTATTTCATGATTTACATTTAATATCCTTAATAAGAATTAATCGCGAGGAATGGACTAAGACAAAGCCCAATCTACTTAAAACATTAATTCTTCTACTTTCGGTTTATTTGATGTTGTCACAGGATTGCCAACTTTTTTACCTCAACGTTAAAGCATCAACATGAATACCCCTTAGGTATCATCTCAAAAGTTTGTCAAATTTAGACTATTGATTGGCTGAAAATTATGTCATCAAGAATAAGATTGGTACACTTAAAAATGTCGCTGTTTGATATTTTGTTAAAGCTAAAGATGATGAAAACAATTTTCAGTGAACGAATCATAATCTTTATGATGTAATATTCAACCAATCTAAATTAGACAAGGTTTTGAGATGATCCCATAATTGCTATCCTACTCAAATATCCTAATCATCTTTATTAATACATGTTAATCAATCTTAAGATGAAAAAAAAATGCTTTTATAAATCTCAGAATCGATCACAAAACACAACGTGTATAAGATTTAGTGACTTCTCTATTCATTATGAAAAAAGGAGAGAGAGGCCATTTTTCTTTTCTTTACGCTATTTATATTGCAATTAAATCGTGTTATTTTTAACCGGTTACTTTCGCAGTGTGAACAGAGAATTATAAAAGATTTTTGACCTCCCTATCAGAAGTTGAGATTAAGAACTCGACGATTTAATTATGTAGAGAACACTCTGAGTATAACAAATTGAAGAGAGTTTTTGATCGATTTGTGATATTACATTTTATATAATTTCGTTAATATTCTCTTTTTTTATCTCTCTCTCGAAATATTGGGAGAGGTCAAGACACACTTGAGTTTCATGTATTGATGCGAACAGTTATCTGCGATGACATTCTAACTCTCTTCGGTAAACATTTCACAATGTCTCCAGTGTAATAATCACGGTAAAGAGTTTTTTTGAGGAAGGATTATTGTCAGTTTAAGATACAGAGGTGAATTTGGAAATGGATTATTTTGTTCCAGAAATGGAAGGGGTGAGTTCTTTCGCTACAATTCATCATGTGTCGATATTCGTTTAGTTATAAGGGATAGTCTACAAATTATCGGTAAAATTTAGCGATTCATTGGTTCAAAATTACATCATCAAGAATGTGATTGGTTCACTTGTAATCATTTTCGTCAATTTGAGTTTTGTCAAAAGTACAAATTGTGACATTTCTTAAATAGCCAATCAAATTTTTGATGACGTAATTTTCAACCAATCAATCGGTAAATTTTACCATAATTTGTAGACAGCCCCTAACGGCTGATTGCATGTCATTGTTGATTTCATTAACGATTGGTTGGTGCCTGACGAAACACTAGATGTAACTATAGCCAGCGGATTAGCCTATGGCTATTCATGTCTGTTCCATCATAAGTGTATACCTTAGCTTACCTTAGCTTAGCTTAGCTTAGCTTAGCTTAGCTTACTTATGGGACAATTATGCTTGTTGTTCTGTTTGGTCGAAGGGCGTTTTTTAACCCCGAATTGGCCTAAAGCTATATCTGTATAAAAGAGAGTTCTATTTCTTGATTTCTTATACTCTTCTCTGCTTAATCGGTAAAATGCAAAGGTATTGATTAGTCTGTATAAATGCTTATGAAGATCTTAATCGCTTTGATAGTTCAACTGAGAGAAGTGGAGACAAGCTTTTATATCCTTCGGTCGTTTTATTAATTTCTATCAATGGTTTCGTCACGCCTTAGTTATTTGATCGAGCAGTAACTTTAGATCGATTTGAGTTGTTGAGAATCAATTTGTTTGAGTACTCTTCTATGTAAGAATTGCCTTTAAGGATAACCGTGCTTATTTTCAAAAAATATCCGTAACCTGTGCTTAAATTCTCGTCAAGCTATGTCTTTGTCAGCCTCGAATTGTTCAAATTGCAGTTTTCAAATGTTCTTAGAAAATTGTTTTTGTGAAGAATAAGGAGTGTAGAATTGATATATGTCAATTATTCGTCATTCGCCTTCCTTACTATCTTATCGTTACTCACATAGAGAGGTCAACTAGGGGTACTTATCAAGATTGTGTGACAATGTTTTTTTTGTGAATGGTTGTCAATTATTTTAATTAACATCAATTATTTATGAAATCCATCTCTCAATTTGATATCATTTTTCACATAATTTGAATTTTTTCATCGCCGTGTTTTTCGCTCTATCTATTTGTAAATGCTCGTATAAATGCCCTTCGTGGGACTAAGTTTCAGATAGATTTCGAACATTTCAATACTTTATAATATGACATTGCATGTCCTCAATAGCTATACATGAACAACCCAAGTTTTATTACTGATTGATGTATTTTACTGATTCGAGCCCAACTTTGGGCACGACATCTGAAAACCTTGATTCATTCTTTTACAATGTCACGAATCAAAAAGGGCTTTTGCAAGGTCATGACATTTTAGAGGATACTACTGTTTATCAACTGGGCTCATGAATTAGTTATGAATTACCTTTTTGGGTGAAATTCAAATAAAACAATATGGATGATAGTCTTTTGGGTAAAAAACACAAATTCGTCACTTCATGATATCAGGTCTCGGTGAATGAACAATACGTTGGTGAACAATATGTTGAAATATTATCAATTACTGTGTGTCTTACGGGTTCATTGTGCCTGCGGTTTACCCCCCATTGGTCACCAAACCGGAAATCGTTGTTAGGGTAAATGGTGAAATGTATTCTTAGTCGTTCTTAATAATTCATCGTTTTTTTACCCAGAACGTTTTTTGACTTTTCTTTTAACAAACCCTAAATTACTTATTTGACACATTTTTTTTGACATTTGACATTTTTTCTTTTCAATATTTTGGGGTAGGAGGAGGTTAAATTATGTGTCAAATCCATGTTCAAACTAACCAGGTAATAATTGCTCAGTTCGTGTAACCATTCATACCTCAGGGTTTTTTTTGGAAAATATTTCATTTCAAATTTTGTTTCTATTTTTAGATTGTGAATTGGATTCGTTCTGAGGGGATCCCATATTTAGAAAAACATGTTGAAAACGGGGATTCCTTGTTACACGCGCAATCGATTGCGGAAGATTTTGAAAAATATTCAGCTGTATCCGAGGTAATTATTTATTTATTGAATGACTTGTATTGTAAGTTGTGTGGAATGATTTATTGGGATCGGGGGGTGGCGGTGGGTGGGCTGGTTGGAGGGAGTTAGGCCCTCTTGTACCAATATGCCTCGCTTACAAGTAAAGAATTAATAGTAATATATGTTAGTTGTTAATAGCAACTAGTGTTTTCTTTTTATTGGCTCTATTATATTTTGCAGTATTGTTTCTTGAATATCTGCACTTTTTTCCTAATCAGTTGTGCTTGCATTTAATTGGAAGATATTTCGAGAGGCATTCTTTAGATATCTCGAATTGCACTCTCACATTTCCATTGAAATCAAAATGATTGGAACTCTTGTGTGTTATGCCTTGTAATATTTGACAATTTTGTCGATTTATTATCTCTTCTGTGTTATCTATTTCTTAATGTTTTAGTTAGGAAAGTGATTTTTTCCGAATGCATCGTTATGTCTATTTATCCATTAAAATTTTTGTCATTTCGTTCTTGATGTTGGAGATTTTGATAACACGATTTGAAGGGAGGGATGACACAATCTTTTTTGTCGTTAGATTTTGATTTTTAGGATGAAAATTCGTGTGTGATGCCAACAACGACTGTGTTGTATTGGTACACTGTTTAAGTGCATTCAGAAAGAAAATTTGAAACTGCTTTTAAGATTCTGAGAGGAAACCATAATTACAGTCTTGACAGTAAATATTTGTTTTAGCTGCATGTGACTTTTTTTGAGGACTGTGTCGCTTTTTTTTAGAAATATCTTAATTAATTTTTGTGTTGTCATTACTAAAGATGCAACAAGACATATAAGAACCAAATTCTGGCCCGATGCCCGAAAGATTTTTATTTTATTAAATTTTGTGTTTTAACAATAAGTGAAAGTACCATGTGACGCAATAAAGAAGAATATTGACTTTATAAGATATAGATGGCCTGTATCTCTGAATATGTTTTGGTGAGAGAGTTACTTTTTGAATTTATTTACTTTGTTCTGGATCTCTTTGCAATCCCAAATGGCATTTTTTTCTACAGAAATCCTTCCAAACTTGTCAAAATTTTATTCGTTTCATTTCAATAAATTCTTGCATAAATACTTCTCATAAAAATTTCAAGTACAGTTTTATTCCCAGCATATTATAAGAATTATTTATTTACCCGCTATAGATGCTACATTTCTTTCTGTTGTGGTGAATAACTAGCTCGTTTTTAAAATAGCCTCTTGGTTATTTTTTTTGAAATGAAAACCGTAATACCCAAAATATCTTATCAGCGTATTTTAGTCCAACAATCTTCAAAGAAAATAAAAGGAGTTTCTTCAGTTTTAAATCGTATTTTCAATATCGTATGATGACCAAATTGTTGTTGAATAAAAAGACGAAGTGCATTTTTTTTATCCTTGAAATGAAGTTTACTCGAATGTAGGAAATCCTGGATAGTTCTGGCAAGCATTTTAGATACATCATTAAGTTGATGCTTTTCTTGCAATTTGCAACTCTCTTAGATGTACTTCGATGCATTATAGAAGCATCGTTTTACCCAGAAACCAAAACTTTTATTGCTGATTGCATTTATTTAGGCAAACTCTTTGATTTCATCAAATTCTGGTAGCTAATTATAAATTCCTTTTTTATTCATTCTCGTTCATCAATTTCTTCTTCTTCATGAACTTCAGGAACACATGGAGCATTCCGAAGAAGTAATACTAAAAGGAAAATACTTAGCAGAAGTGGACGAAATCCATGTGGAGCAGGACCGCATTAAAGAGACACTTCGTGAACTGAACAGCGTACTACACGAATACTCACAGAAATATAATGAACGAAAAAAGAAAATTAACCAGTCACAACAGTTCTATACGTTAGTGGAGAAAGTGACCGAGAGGTGGACGGTCGGATTCAAGTACGCCGCCCACATGAACATGGAAGACATCCAGACGATCGAAGGGATCCAAAGACTGAAGAATTCGTTGAATGAGTTCATGATGCAGAACCCTGCTGTCAGTGAAAGCGAGTTGGCGAAGATCACCGAGCTGGCGCATCACTTGGGAAGTAATCAGGTCAAACAAGCGGAACAAGTCAATTGTCGTTGTTTAGAAGCTCAAGTCATGTTGCAGAATAAACAGAATCAAATTAATGGTGCTGAAATGAGTTTTATGGTACGTATATCGATGACTAGGCATTTTGAAATATTATCATCCATCGCATGAATCTGGATTATTTTTCTATAAGATATATTATTTCTTCATGCACAAATATTGTGAATCATAAGTCGTACCTTAGAAACTTTTAAGTACTAGTAATGTGAAGAAACTGAGCCCCTCTATTTGAGATTATTTGGCAACAATTCGGTGGCAATATTCTTCTATACTACCTAATGATTTCTTTATATGCATAACAATGCTGAATTACAATCCATTCTTTTTGCACTTTAGAATACTTTGCTTGTTCTTTTTCAACTTCATTCCACTAACGATACTTTTCTTCGCTTTCTTTTTAGAAAACCAGTTCTGCGAAAAGCGAGGGCGACGAAAGTTCACAAGGTTTTCGCGACGGCGATCTATCGACAGACGCCGACGACGACGAGTTTCGCGATCACGAAATTCCGTACAGTGAATCGCCGCCGAGTTCGATAGCGGGCGGTCATCACCCCGCTCCGCAGATATACTGTTGGAAAGAAGACAGTAAACATTACGACGAGAACGATAGTAATATCGCTGTGTTCGACGCGGCCATGTCTCCGAAAACGAAGGAGCGATTAGACTATATAATAAACGAGATAATAGAGACTGAGAAAGAATACGTGCTCTCTTTAGAATATGTGTTAGAGAACTATATGCCTTGTATGGACGGAGATGCTGTTGCTCCAGTTCTGAAAGGCAAAAAAAATGTTTTATTTGGTAATATTAAAAGGATCTATGAATTTCATAAAAGGTAGGGTTTGTTGGTTTTGTTAGTTTACTTTTCTAGTTTTCTTTTGAACCCTGCTTTGGAAATTCTCCTCGTTTTCAATCTCAATTTTTCCAGAGCTTAAAGGCAAAAGTTGCCTTAAGAGCTAACTCGAGTTAACACAAAATTTTGGCTATTCTATCCGTTTGATTAGTTGAATATTACATCATGATGATATCATTTTTTTAATAAACCAATCAGAATCTTGATGATGTAATATTTTACCAATCAATAGTGAATTGCAGAAAATATTGTTGAATTCATTCATTCTTCGCATTTCCTTCACGCAGCCACTTTTAGACACTAGCAGATAAACATAAGTGTAGTATGCCAACCTTTCGAAAGCTTTTGACCTAGTTGCTCTCGTGAAAATGACAACTATTCTTACAATGAAGCCTTACACAAGTGACTTCTTCATCATCATGACTTTGATGCTCATAATATTACGTTGGATAAAGTGACGGCTTTTCTTTAAGTATGCGGTCTGCATCAACAAAGAATGGCTAATCTCCATGGGTGGGCTCTCGTAATACATTTAATCCGTGCATTTCATACCTCTTAAGACCCTTGCAACCCTCATTTTTAATAAGGTAGACGTTGATATACTAGAAATTATATAATATGAGCTATTTCTGTAACCTTTTAGATTCTTCTCACAAGAACTCGAATCATTTCGCCATAATCCTCTACAAATAGGCCGTTGTTTTCTCAAATGGGTAAGTTTAAGTACAACATTTTTATTCATTGTCATCAATGAAGTGTTATCAGAGACTATTTCTAATAATTGATTTATTATAGCTATCATATAGATGTCATTCTTGAAGTGGTATTATTCTGTAGGTTCTTTCAAGATAAGATTAAGGCCGGATTATGTATACTATTACTTCCTTAAGGTTTTTTTGTAGAACATGCAACGAGGTCTAAAAAGAAATCTAATTTGTGCATGCGTCGAATGTTTGTAAGTGTTCTCAGTTTGAAGTCCTGTGTTTAATAGACTTAACAAAATGGAATTACCCTCTGCGAATGACGTCAATTGTTTTGTTTTGTGTTTTTGTGAGGGAGAGGCGAAGTCGAGGAGGCGAACAGTTTGTGTAAACATTCGTCTTTTTGAACGGAAATATCAGTCAAAGAGTGTATGATCCATCCCCTGCGTACATTCGTTGAGCGGATGTCGTTGTCATCTGTGTTGTACTTAGCATTTATGTTGTTTTATGTCGCAATGTTCTTCTCACCGTCTGGAGTGTTTGAATGTGGAATGTTTGAGTTATACCTGTCAAAGTTTGGATTGTTTTTTCTGGATTGATAATACCAAGAATCTTTTTGAATTCAAAACACTTGATAATATATATTTTTAAACATCATACTACAAACATATAGAATAATAATACCAGGAATTATTGTCATGCTTTGTATTCAAAAGTTATGATCTAAAAGACCAAAATAGTTCATCGGAATTCCAAAGTGAAACTTTGGTTTCTTGAGGTTCCTAGGAGTTACCCTCTCTCCTTTTTGTTTTGTTAGGCGATACCTTCATTTATCTTACCTCCCTTATATTGAAACTTGATACCTCGAATAATCCAATTATAGGCACGGATGCCTTTTTTAGTCCCTTGGACTAATCAATTAATTCCGATATGTGATTAAAACGTTATGACGTTGTATCGTAGTTATTTTTATCTTGTAAAGAGACTTTCGAATTTAACAGCTTTTAAGTCTTTAAGCCATGGTGGCACGCGGCTTCATAATTAAGTCTCGAGAATTATAATGACGTAATGGTGAACTTGTTTTTGGAGATTTTACAGTGTCACTGGTTTCCTGTTTATTTTATAAGCCAGTCACTAAGCCTTGTTCAGCAGTTGATAGTCCGTATAGGCACATGTTATTTAGGCCACAATTGGGACGCATTTTTTCATTCGGAGCGGACTTCGGTAACAAATAAAATAACCCTAACCCTAAAACCTTTTCCTTTCATGTTTGTTACCAAAGGAAACTCAGAATGAAATAATGCAATTGGAACAGATTTAAGTCCGGTTAGGCCCGGTTGGTCTGTTAAGAGGGAAATTCCAAATTCTTTGCATAGTCTTTTTTATTTTTTTTAATATATTTTCTTACGAGACTGATAGTAATGACTTGCTTCAAAAATACCACCAGTGCAGTGTCTAAAATAAGATATTTTTTATCGACTTCGATTCTTCATATTTTTTGGGCTAAAGATAATTATTATTTTGCATAAAATTTGATATGTAAGTAATAATAAAGTAAATCTTTAAAGGTTTCAATTAAAATGGACACTGTTTTGACAATATCTATATGTTACCCTCTACAGACAATTTTTTCCGTTAAAGACACATGTTGCGAGACGTCTAATATTAATCCCTAAATTTAGTACCAAATCATACCCTAAAATAGCCATTCTAATTAACTAATCGTGTCTACAAAGCATAACATTTTGTTTTCTTTGCCAAAAAAACTGAAAACAGTAATTACGTCATACACTATACTACCTTTGCTGCAAAAAATCATGTGGTCTCTACATCATGTAATATCCAGAAATTTGCATAACACGACTGTTTGTCACTATAATTGATTGCTTTTCGTATATATAATCTCGTTTCGCCGTTATGAAAATAACATTAGGCTAAATAAACGTTACTATTTCCATCCTCTCGGCACGCTTGATGCGAGATTTGTAATGCGATTTGAGGTCAGCTTTGATCTAGGTGTATTCTTAGTTCCATTGCGCGTCTGTCACTGCCTCTTTCTCATCTGTTTTCATAATTTCTGGTTTTTGATTATCCAATTGTTGTTTGCCTCTTAAAGAAGGAGGTTAATGAAGGAGTGTCTGAGAAGAGATGGGGGGGCGTTCTGAAGAAAGTATTGTACAGTTTTACCAACAAAGTAAAAGATTTGGCATTGTTCCCAATAGTTGCCACTTAACTTCTCAGAACCTATTTGAGTTATAAATGCTTATTGGAAATTTACATTTTATGAAATGCTCTCGTGGGTAAGGGTAAGGGTAAGGTATGCATTTCATAATGGAACAGGCTTGCATAGCATAGCTAATCTGCTGACTAAATATCCATCTAGTGTATCGTCAGCTACCAACTGACTACCCTATGTGGCATGGGTTGACTCGAGAGGCCAACAATCTCATTATTACACTTCAATTGATTTTAACTAGTCTTCATTATTTCAGAGTAGTTAAACCTACCACTAAATTAAAATATTGAAATGATTGGTATTGAACTCAGATCGCACGACATCTAGTATTGATCTGACCGATCTGACATTCATTCGAGCGGTATTTATTGCCTATGTTTTACTAACTCTTTTCGACTCTCAACCGCTCAGTCAATTATTCGAGCGGTACTTATCGCCTATGTTTTACTTACCCTTATATCTTTTATTTCTAGGAACGACAATTCAATCTTTACGCACTTTACAACAAAAACAAACCAAGAAGTGACATGCTTTGGAACGATTATGCAAATATATTTTTCCAGGTAAGCAAGAGCATGAGTGGATGTTTTTTATCATACCCTAGAAAACACTAGTTATATGATATTGATAGTCAATGTAGGTCTGGAACTCAGACTTTCATATCGTCTGATGCAAGTCTGCTAATAGCAGACTTGTTACTTTTGCGCTGAATTACTTCCCTGTTTGTTTTTTTTTGAATATTCACCGTTGTACATTCTGTTATGTATGTCACGTGCATGATTTGGATTTAGGATTTCATACGTACTTGTGAAGTCTACCGCCGGTACTTTAATGTGAGCATGGAATCAATAGTTCGGATCAAAAACGTGTTCTGTGGGATCTTTGTATTAGTGTGTTGTTTTGCGTGCGTAGCCGTATGAGATTATTTCTTTCGAGTGTTTGTTTACATGATCGTATGGTACGCGCATGACTACGCATGACTACGCGCATGACATATTGTGCGTGATGTCCAACATAACAACAATGATGACACGATTCATTTACACTTGCACTTGACATTTTTCTGTTGTCAGGATTTACGATAAACAATTGAGTTATACTACATTCGTATCTGATATATTTTAAGAAGTTGACGAATTCTGTCTGTTGTTGAAGAATTTGTTTCCCGGCAATTCCTTTGGATATTTCGTGACATTGAACTTTTGTTTATGTTCCTTTTCTATTACAATTATTAGCCCGGCGCCCCTCTTCTTCATTACAAAGTGTTAATCCGGATGAGAGGTTAATCACTTGTCCAAAAAATGTACGAAATTTCTGAAATAACAAAAGAATTACTTTTAATTCATATAGAAAACAATAGAATTTTCTTGATACGTTATTTCTTATTAGTGATTTTCCCCTAGGATTATTCACTAATTACCGCTAGCTTGTTTGTAGCTTTTAGTCTGTTCAAACCCATAACCCATGACCGAACCCTTTTGATGTGTGTTTGCAATTCACCTTATCAGCTGTTTATATCCTCTGTGTGTTGCATATGCGTGATATCGAAGTGTCCAATCATTTGTCAGATAATCGAGTATTGGAAACTTCAAAAAGATCCCACTGCAATATCATTACTGTGTTAATAAGCAATTAATTACACCGACAGGAAAAGCAAATTGCATCGATAATGTTTTTTTGGAATACCCGTAAGGTTTTCGTGTTTGGGGTTGCACGAGTCGGTATTTGTAAAGTGTTCGATAAGCCTTTTGTGTTGATTTTATTGATTGTGATGTTATCAAATTGTTGGGTGAAAATAGACTGGCGGACGATTTGTCCTTGTTTCACTCAAGCACGATATAAAGCGTGCGTTTATATAAGCGGTAACGGTTTTCCCAATGGAGTAAAAACTGTTTTCTATGCAAGTATCTTTTGTGGTTTAATCATATGAACTTACTGCTTGTTGTATAATATTTGCATCAACCCTGCAAAATGCCACCCAGGGCCAAATCCACCTTCTTTATCATGAAACTCTTTTCGTAATATTTATTCGTTGCTTGATCGCAATTAATCTTTTATAACAAGCTTATGTTGTATTTAGAAGTTTAAGTTAAGTTGATATTTTGTAAATGTATATTTCTCTCTTTTAGGCAAAAATGAGAGAACTCCACGATAAATTAGATCTTGCGAGTTACCTTATCAAACCAGTACAGAGGTTGGGCAAATATGCTCTCCTTCTGAAGGACGTCATCTCCTGTTGTGACGCAAAAGACCCTAGAGGACGCGAAATCACCGTAAGTCTTTTTGTCCCCTTTTTTCAGTTAAATGCCTTTCCCTGTTGAATGTAATTTTAAGCCAGTCACCTTTTAAACTGATGCTTTGCCGATCTGATTTACTTGTTTCGTCTGAAACTTGAAATAAGAGAAAGCCGACCGAGTGAACGATGAAAAAGATGAACATTTACATGCATGAGAAATACTCAGGTTAAAACCTGATGACTGGTGGGTTGTTTTGAAATTCTCAAAAATGTTAGCGTAAAATCTAAAAAATGCAATAAAAATAGGGGGGCATTCCCTGCTTAATTTCATTTTTCTGTTTTTTGTTGGGTTTTTTGCAAACCTACTCTCATACCTACTTTTAAACCCAACCCAAACGTCACTAATTATTTTGATTTTTGAGTTCACATTCTCTTCATGTAGGATGCACACGAACTGATGAAATTTCAATTACGTCATGGAAATGATTTGCTTGCGATGGACTCGATACGATACGCTGATGTAAGTGCTATTTTATTCTTACGTTTCAATCTCTCAGCCCTTTGAAATTTGTCCTTAATTTTTACTAATTTTGACGATATTCAAGCCTTATCTTCTTATAAAACTGTTGATTCTGAAAAAATGTGGAACACAAGTAATGATTTTGTTTGTGTTTAAGAAGTCTATGAATCGTATTTCCAGACAGCACGTGTTCAAAAAGCCCAATGAATGGGCACACTCCCCAGCTAAGAGACAGTCTTAGTTTATTGTTAATTTCTTCTAAAATGCAACCAAATTTTAGCCTCAATTTTCATTTTAATGTATAAAATCTAATCGTCATAGAAAATACGCGCGTAATGTTTTTCGTCATTTTTTGTTTACCCCGCGTGCATGCAGGTACACCATTCGTCCTTTTGAACCGTGAATTGAATTGCGTATTGATTTGATGTTTGGGTATATTGTAGTGAATGACATGATTCTAGTACCCTATGGTTTTGAGAAGTCATTTTGATTCATGCGTCTCGTGACAGCTGAATGGGCATCATGTCTGAGTTGTTTAGTAATCTTGGGATGTCTTCTAGTCACAAATAAACAATTCTATATATAGATGCTGTTTGTAAATACTGTTCGTTGCATGTCTTTTTGTGGGACGCCATCTTCGCCCTTTGATTTTATACCATAAGGGATTATTTGACCCACTATTTAGATTTAAACAGTGCAGGTTTATTTTTGCCTCATTTTTGTTTTATAAAAATGGTCGATACCCATAAGTCAAGCTCGTAACAAACCACTAGCTGACCCATTTAAAACACCAGGTCGATGTTTTACCCACTCAACATACAATCCTTGCGATCTGTAGGAAATGTACCTACAGTTGTAGTTGTGACGCCTTATACACAGATCATTGCAAAAGACCTTGCGGGTTCACTCTCGACTACCGAATAAACGTGTATACACGTTTATTCTTTCTGAGGAAATAATCCACCCTACACGTTCTTATGACATCCTACACGTTTATAAATTTGCGCATAAAATGGATGGAAAATTCCTGGCTTTGTCATAGTTTTGAAAATATAACTTAAATTTATGCTATGATATCATCAACTTTGACTTGAATTTTCCATCCTACTCGTTTATTCGTTCCTATTTACCCGTTTATTAATTTTTGACAAGTTTTCCACCCTAACCGTTTATTCCATCCTACCCGTTTATTCCATCCTACCCGTTTATTCCATCCTACCCGTTTATTCGGTAGAAATATCGTGAAATTGAATCCACGCCTGATTAGCCCAGCCTCCCGCCCATTTTCGGTCAGCCTTCTTAGCGTTTGTTTATTTTTATCTGTGCTAGTGGAGTCAATTATTTTTTTTGATTTTATTTAAAATTTATTTACGCAACAAGTACTCTCGACTATGGAATAGACGGGGAGGATGGAGTACACGTCCACCCTGGAAAATGTGTGCAAATTCATAGGCGTCTAGCATGTAATAAGCGTCCACCCTTTGGACACTTTGTCGCCTAGTAGTGTGCGAAATAGAAATCGCTTATTTCTTTCATATTTTCCAATTTCTTTCGGGAATTAATAAGCTTCTATGGTCAAATAAGCGTGTTCAGGGTGTACATGGTCACGAAAGATGCATTCAATGTATCATGTGGTCCAACGATCGTGCCCAGTTTCAGCGCTATGCGAGAACGCAATGCTGTTAACTCGGTCTGCTTTAACAGACTTTTTTAAAAGTGTTCTGTTTTAGGTCTTTGTTTTGCCTCTTAGTCTGTTTTGTTTTTTTGCAAATTAGAAAAAGGAGAAATGAAAGTAAACAAATACTTTCAATAATCCGAAACTATATGGACATGTAAATAGATGAAATCCTGGATTCATATTCTTCTGATACTATTTCAGAAGGAAAGATTAATCTTGAAGGCTTTGAATCTGTCCTGTGTGTCTAACATCTTGTTTCCGATTTAAAAAAGTTTCCAGAACAGTGGTCTGCTTTTCTTTACAAAAATGCCGGAAATTAGTCTTTTTGGTCTGCTTCTTTCAGAAATTGTGGTCTGTTTTGGTCTGTTTTTGATGGTCTACTAGAGTTAACAGCACTGAGAACGATCTAATAATGATGCCTTGCTCGACGCCTTGTGCCCCAATTGTAGGGCGATTGTTTGTTGGACGTATTTTGACTAGATCTCCTTTCATTGCTGAAAATAAATTACATTCATTCTCTTCTCTTTTAGATGAATTTAAAAGAGCAAGGTTGTTTGCTTCGACAGGTAAATAAATTCTTTTCTATTCCAGTGATTCAAAAGTATATTTAGGTTTAAACATTTTATGCCCAGATTTACCCATAAAACTTCCTCTTATTTTTGGCCTTTTTCTTTCCCAAAACATAGTACCTTATTTCATCATTCACTAGACCTTAATGTTTTGTTACATATTCCTTTCTGATAGCTTGCCTATCTTCTCTATTTACCTCTCATTTCCTCAATACCTTTTCTTGTATACGATTTTTAAAGTTAGTGCTTTTTTTTGGCGATTTAATCATTTAAAAGTATTTTTGAGTTTAAGTATTGTAATATTTCCGTAACAACCAGTAAATTGTATGAACTCCTTAGATTCCCAAAATATTTGAATCTATTTTATACCTTTACTGTTGATGTTTAGATGTCCCTATTCGTTCCAAAAAAAATTCCCTCCTTTTTTTTCTCTATTTACCCTTTACTTCTCTTCTCTCGACATTCTTCCTCGTATTATCTGTACATACTTCTTGTTACGTTTTAGGCGGACTTTTACGTGCATTACGGAAAACGGAAACGAATGAGGAGGGTCTTCTTATTCGAACAAGCCGTCATCTTCACGAAAGCGAAAAAACAAAAAGCAAAGGGGGATACGTTTGTATATAAAAATTCAATAAAGGTAATTGATTCATTTGTATTTTTATCTCGTTTGTTGAGTTTTACTTATTTTTAGATGCCAGACTAAATGTTGTTCATAAAATAATTATATATTATGTTTATGAAAAAATTTCCTTTAAGTTTTCCTGTTCGAAGCATTGCATTTTTTTATTATTTGTCTTTAACCTCTCTTTGCTGTGCCAAAAGAAAGACTGAATAACTTTCCCTTAAGCACCCTGTTTAATGCAGAGTATTGCTTCCATCCCTGATATGAATTTCAACTCTTTTTTGGCTTGCCAAGAAGAATTACGAAAAACAATTCTTTAAGTATTCCTGTTTGAAGTATTTCGTCCCCTTATTAAGTATAAATGATCTGCTTTCCGTGACTTTGTACGTCTATTTTTGGCACAACATTTATTTTGGCAATTGAAAATTCATGTTATCTACTTATGAAATGACTCAGCACGACATGAAAGTGAGGCTAATCAAGGGCATTCGACAACGGCTCACTTAGCATTTTGATGAAAGGTTTATTATCGAAGTCATGGGAAAATTGTTAACTTTGATGACATCATAACACCCTGTGTGGAGTCAATTGTTTTGTTTGTCAAATATCAGGAAAAAAAGAACAAAGTGATTGAGATATAAGTATTCTCAGAGCAACCCCCCACCCCCTCTCTAACTAAAACTTTTACACGTTGCACTAATATGCTTATATCATATGTTGTACTCGTATGCAAGGGGTTCAAATAAGCCCCGCGGGGAACGGGGGAATACTGTAGATTATGTCACATTTATAGTAGTCCTGTTGAACCCATTCGTACGTAACAGAAAATAGTGCTTGTGCGACTTTTATTGAGCGACTGAAACGATCACTACGTTGCGTTGCTCATAGTTACCTTACTAGTCGTGATTGCGTGTCGAATCTTTCATCTATTCACAACTCAGTTTCCATTTTTTCAAGGCCGTCCGTCTTTCAATTTGAACCCGGTCTTGTGAAAGTGGTCGGATTGTTCATGTCATGAATTCAACGTGTAATATTACTCAGTATTTGAACAATACTTGAATACAGAATAGACATGTCTTTCACCATTCAACACTGTTTGGATTATAAGAGGAATACGGAATCTCTTAAAGGGTTTGTGGTTATTGACCGTTCTAAATGGTTATTGTTGTTCTATACAATATGTTGTCAATTTCCGAATGACATCTGTTCAATTATGCTCACTTAGAAGATATTTAAAGTTTTCTTTTTGTGTCCGCCTTAATAGAGTTACCCTTGTATCGTTGTATCATTGTGCCCTTCATATCTCTATTATTACATAACGAAGTAAAAGGCTGGCTTTAAATTGAAAAGGAATGCTGTCATAAAAGTTTGACGGCCTTTGATACAATCATATCGATCGGATGGAAAAAGAAAAAGAAAATACTTTTTAATTACTCGTTCTATTTAAGGAATACTGTTTTCATTACGTCCTCTAAAGTTTATTTCGAGAAGATCCTACGATTGTCCAAATATTTGGTCACCATTTTCCTGCAAAGCTAACTGCAGTTGGGCTAAAAAAAAAAAAGACTCAGGGCTCTCCTTATTAAGCATGATTTTGGTCTGGTCTAGTTTCTCATGTATTGACCTTTTCCCTGGACTTGACTTCTGATCTTGACCTGTGTTGACCTTAGATTTATTTTTCATTTCTGACTTTTCTTGGTGAAATCGGGGTAATTTGAGTCTTCATGAGATTTTGAAAATGCCTGAATTCAATTAAGATGTCGGTTGATGCATGGGACTTTTCACATAAATCTAGCTTGAGAAGACAAAATTTGCCAAACAATTGAAATGTCATCAGCCTGTATTTTATTGCCTTGTAACATTTTTTTTCATAGACTGTGGATGTCGGCTTAACGGAAACGATCGGCGAAAGTGGATTGAAATTCGAGATCTGGTATCGAAGGTGGAAGAAAGGAAGATCAAATGACGCCTTTATTTTACAGGTACGTATCGTTCCATACAACAAAATTTTATAAGAAAAGTTATGACCTTACCTAAAGCCTTACCTAAAGCTGCACTAAACTTTCACATAACTTGACCCTAGTAGAAGTCGGGTTCTTCGGGTTTTCTACTTTTCAGATATCTTTTCAGCAGTGCGAGCAAACAAAGGCTTTTAGGAAGGTTCCTGTAAGTGAACAATAAGAACAATGCGAGATAAGTAGCCAGCTTCTTGCAAAACGACAAATCTTCTGCAGGCGCCGCTACCAAGGTTTTCAGAACCATACATGTTTTGACGAAAATCTTTTTCGAACAAGAGCTCGTAATTTCATGAGAATTAATTGTCTTACAAAAAGGAATATCTTGTCCAACGTTATTATTGGATTACGAATTATTTCGATAATTGTTCTTTTTCTACGAAAGATTTGAACATCGAGGCGAGAAGAAGAGTGCAACAATAACTCTAACGGATATGACATCTTTGATTGAGAAAATCTCACGTCCGGCATGCGCGCGCATGCGCCCTGACCTTGAAGTTCCCGTGTCCACACTAGCGACATTTGTTTGTTTTGGTTTAACGGTGATTCGCTTTGTGTGTTGAAAACTTTCGGAAGGATTTATCTTTCGATAGTGTGTCACGTGCTTCATGACTGTTTACTGAGGACATTAAGTTGTCATTAAATATGTCAAAGCGGCACCCAATGTTTATTTTCTTGTGAAACCCCGTCCGCCGAATGGAAAATTTATTTTGAAAAAAGTGCCCATTATTCGTGTTTCCTAATTTCTGTGTGGCTTCACTTCCTCAAACAAACGTGAAAGTGGATTTAAGGTTTCTTTTGATCAGTTTCACGGCCACACACATAATAGTGAGATTTAACAGCTCGTGTCATTAAGCATATCAAACGGTGGCAAATTTCCCAAACTAGAAAGATAGTATTTTTAATTGGTTTCTTTTTCAGGGTAAAGGCGAGAAAAAGTTTATCAAAAAAAAAACAGCTTAAAATGTGGGAAATTTGACCGTAATTCAGAATAATACTACGATTTGGTGAAACTAACATTTTTAGAAAAGGTTTTGCCGGAAAAAATATAATGATGTCAAACACCTCCAATCGTCCCTTAAAATCTACTTCAAATATTTTCCTTTATACATGGTTCTCATTCATTCTTTTTGTTTTTGTAGGCTTCTTCGCCTTTCGTTAAAAACTCATGGACCGAAGATATAACACGGATATTATGGCGACAAGCTACGCGTAACAAAGAATACGGTCTCACCGAGGCCTCTACGGGAATCAGCGTCGAAAGTACGCCCTCGTCCATATTCATCGATCCCGGTTCCACGTCTTACAATAGTAATAATCAAACAACTTTTACAAGGACTCGAAATATTCCAGATGTGAGCTCCCCTCGAGCTCACCATCCTAGTTATAACAAAAGACATTCATGGCTAAGTACGGAGGAAAGTTCGGGTAGTTCCGGTGTGTACGACTTAGAGAGTCTTCCCGAGGAAGGGCGAATGATGTTTTCACCTCGCCCGGACACGGAAATTAGTAAATCGGAGTATAAATACTCGACGATGCCGCGTAAAAAGCAAATAGTGCGTTCGTCTAGTGCTAATATACCGACAACCGAAACCTCAGACTCTACTAATCCGGTGACTCTACGGAGGGATTTACCTGGTGGTTTCAATCCGAATTTCGTCCGTAAGAACGTTTACCGCAATACAATGCATTGCGAGAGTTCATCGCGTCGATCGACTGACGAAAGAGCGGGTCACAAATCGGGCCGTTTCGCCACTCAACCTATCATATTACCGAATAAAACAATTATACCAAAAGGATCGAATACATTACCCAGAAGTCGTAGCGATTATCACACATCGTCGGCTATCAACGGCATTTCAAATGTCGCATTCACGGACAATAATAATACGAAAATGAATAATGGCGCTGCTGCTGATATTACAGCACCGAAAGAAGAAAAACCTGAACTCATAAATAGAAGTAATACAATACCCAAGTCTCGAACGGAGTCGCAAATATGTGAACTGACAACGAACACAAATGATATTAATAGTTCAATAAAAGACGGACATATATCGCACACGGCAACAGAACAGAGAAATAATAAACGAAACAGTGACTTGTTCAGTAGTGGACGTCTATGGGACTCCCTCGGCCGACGTCTTTCATTTAACAAGACCTCGCAGCGTAGTAGTAACGACGGTTCCAGAAGCGAAGGTTGTATAAGTCCGACAGTCGTTAAACAACATTCTCGTCGTCGGAGTGACGTTCCGACGACGCTAGCTGAAGACACAAATTTAAAACTTTCGATAAAGCTGAGAAAGAATACTTCGGATAGTAACATACCTTCTTCTGTTATAGAGCAATTAGTTAATTAATATTAAATAAATAATAATGAAAAAAAGTAATATTTATATATAGGTTTTTTTTTTGTTTTGCAAAGTATGGATTCTTTAACAAATTCTTCCTTTTTCCTCCTTTTTTCTTCATCACACTGCTCATTTCTCTTCTACTTCGCTACTTTTCCTTGTATCTTGTTTTCCTATCACGTTCAAACTAGTTTATTGTGAAAATTCTTTCAGAACTTAAGGATTGTGTTAAAATCTTATTCTTTCCATGTGTGCGTGTGTCAGTGTGTGCTTGTGTCTGTGTGTGTGAAAATCGGTGCTTTGCATCCACGAATAGGTGTTCATGTTTACATTTTCAAGTGTTTTTATTTATGTCCTTTAAATACAAATCAAATACATTTCACTGCGTCAGGAGCAGAAAAAAGGCCAAGCCGCCAGAATATTAATAAAATTATTTGGATCAATTATATCAAATTAGATAACATTAATCTAGTGAGACCACGGAACATTCCCGTTGTCACACTAGATAAATTCAATTAAACATGTGACATGACCTAATGATTCTCAATGATTCTAAGGGTAAAATATTGTCTAAATTTTGAATCTGATTGGTCTGAATGTTGGAATTATGAAATGTTTGCATTGCATCAATTTGCATTGCATCAATTTTTAAATAAGATAATTTTTAACCGTCCAAACGATAAAATTGAGACGAAATTTTTGAATAATATAAAAATACATTTTAAGCAAATTGGCTTGTTAGACCTTTTTAGTGGAGAACCTTGAAGCTTCAAACTTCAAACTTCAAACTTTTCGTACTTGTTCTTGAATTTTCTCATTTCACAACTAAGATCATGTGACAATACTTCTGACATAGACTCATTATTTTATCGTAGTACAAATCTCATCGCTTTGAACCAATTAGTATTTGTTTGTATACACATTCATCTTCACCTGAGTTTATTTCAAACGATGTCTTTTATGTTGGGACTGAATTTTTCAAAAATATGTAAAATCCCATAATATAAGAACATTGATGTGATTTTTGTCAGTTTAACGGAGATTGATATTTGAAAATTTACTTTAAGTTTCCAAGTTTTGCTCGATATGATAATTTTTCATTTGAACTGGATTTTTGATTTTGCCTGATTCTCACTTTCATTTAGTTTTCTTTTTTTATTGACGTTCATTGTTGCCATGACAAGTTTTCAATTTCCATTTCATGTCGCAAAATATTTTAGATTTCGATAACAATCAAACTGTAAATTTAATATTATCGTTATTAAAATCTAAAGTAGAGTTTGCGCCACGAAAAAGTAATTGAGAAATTGTCATGACATTGTGTCGCGTTATTTTAAGTATGCATTTTTACTGATAAATTACTCTTCACTTCCCTGCCTCTTGTGTCAAAATAAAAGTAAGCGTTTACTGTGTTGGCTGAATGTTTAAATCAGCATCAAAACAAGAGCACCCGAGATTGTACTTAAATGTTGAAAAAAGAATATTAATAATTATCAAAATTCATACACAGAAAACGTCTGAACTGATTTTAAATTTTCCAATACTTTTTAAAACCTTTTATTCGAGTGTCTGTCTGGGTATTTTCAACTATGTATCTTTTATCTTTTAACTTACTATAAGTAGCTACTACTGTTTAGTTCGTCATGGTACTGTGTCAGTCACAAGACCTTTATACTCAATGAACTTTTTTACCTTCAGATTTTTCGCCACAATTTAGTAGATTTTCCCAAGAATACCGTGCCGGACCAAAAGAGATAGCAAATGTTTTAAAACACCACAAAATAGTACCTAAACTAATTGCAATAACAACCGCTAGATGTTTTCGTTCAAAATTAGATTCAGCTAACTATAATTCAAACATTTGTTCATAACTACGAGCACTATTATTTTAGTCATTAGCCATTTAGCCAAGAACTAGTTGCCATAATCTAACCGAAATGAACCCCTCCCCTCGCATGACAGTAACATGATCGATGCAGTATCATGATTAACGTTATTATTATTTTTCGCTCTGCTTGTTAATATTTTGTTGATATGCTTATATAGTTATTGTGCATTATTTTTTCTATCGATGGTTTTTTTTAATTGTCTTATTTTTATGTTAATATCCATTAATCGCATCAAAATCTATGTCTCTTTTGTTTCTACACCTTTAATGGAAAAGGGACTTTTGAGCTCTTCACATCGAAATCCAAATAAGGAGTTTTTGATGAAAAGTAAGGAATTTTCTATTCAACTATGGCTAGTTAAAGCATTTTCATTATTTTTGATCTTAACTAAACATCGAATTATGACATTTCAAATATAACCAATCAACGGCTAAAATAGCCAAAATTTGGCGATAATTCCTAACATGGCTGTACCGAATAAAAGATTTGACTTTTCTAATGTATTTCTGTTCATATTAAAATATTTAACGAAATTAAATTCAAAGTGAGACTGTCATAAAGATATGAAATCCTGGTTACGTTTGATGTAACTTTTCTCGAAGTTCTCAAATATAGTTCCTGGTTCGTCGGGGGTTAAGTAAGGTTGAGATTTAATTCTGCTTCAGGAACTCCCCGGAGACAAAACTCTGGCTACAGATTTGACACTTAAATATACTAAAATGATATCATCGCTTAGGAGCCATTCAAATATGTGTACAAGAAGGAAGATGTGTACAATGGGGAAGGGGGTGATTTCAGCCGTCTTGGTGCGTAATAACGAGCCTGGACAATAGCCTGTCATTAGCATTTGCCTTTTTAAGTTGGTAAAGAATTTTTTAAATGAGGTATCAAAGGAAAATGGGCATTCTTTAGAGATGCTCTGGTGCATTAGGTATGATGTATAGATATTTTCACTGTGTAGTGAGAGGAGAAACGACAACCAATCTGAAACGAGAGAAGCGACACATCGATAAGCTACCATTCTCATAGACCTTTGCTAAAGAAAAACACTTTATCATATTCCTCACTGCTGTTTTAGATCTGTCATTCGACTTTGGTGACTTCAATATTAAAAAATGCAATAGAAATATGACTAATTCCAAATGTAGACAAAATCAAGTGTATATCATCTTCTTATGACCTAATGTTTTTTATCAGAAAAAGTTTCCTCAACATATTATTCTTTTATGATCTTGGCTTACTCATCATACTAAGACCTTGAAGATCCCTGAAACCCCCCAAAATCCCTTAAATACTCTGAATTTAAAATTTTGATCACGATGTTACCCCCGTAAATTTTAGAAAATTCTTGATCCCTGAAATGTGAAAAAATCCCATAAGAAACATCCATTTTTCCTGAATTTTCAAATATTAATACTATTTGTGTGATCTGAGAGTCCGAATAATCAAAGATTTATTCAACAATGATGCGGATTTTCATAATCACCATCTAAATCATGAGATTGTATGGCATTAGTGGACAGTTGAGATAGAATTAAGTCATTTTACAGAAACCTTTCAATTGACAAAATCCCCGAAAACTTACCTAATCTTTAATGAAAATACCCCTGAAAACCCTGATAATTAGTATCAAAAATTTCTGGCCACCTAGATTATATATTTCCACGCAAACAAGAATCTTGATTTTATTTCCGATGGATGCCTTTGGAATAGGTAAAAATTTTATCCACTGAATAAAGCAAATATACTCAACAGCTGTTACCAGAGTAAAGGTGAATAGCTTCTTGTCGTACCCTTTCCCACTTATGGTGTCCGTCAAGGGGATCCAATCAGCTTTCTCTTACATGTTTAATATAGAACTTTTTGCTTTGCAGATAAGAGCTAATCAAAACATAGTGGCTTTGTGGGCGGAGAGAAAATCGTTAGCATGCACTATGCTGACGACACTATTATTGCTATTACCCAGAACAGATGTTTTAAGGAAGTCATAAAAGACATTGCTTTATATGAAGAAGCCAATGGCGCAAAAGTTAACTTTTCAAAGACAAAATGCCTCTGGTGTGGATCCTGGAAAAACCGACAGGATTTACCCCTTGGGATTAACTGGACTAATGAGAATGTTTTTCATGTCGGTGTCTACGTTGGCAATAATGACCCAGCTCAAAAAACGTTTCAAGGTTATATCACAAAGATTAAGAACTCTCTTAATTCATAGAAGCTATTCAAACTCTGTACTTTATCCAAAGCAAGAGTGATTGAAATCTTTCATGCTTCACGTGTCTGGTATGCGGCTCAATTTTATTCTATTCTTGGTCCTCTAGTCAAAATCCTACAAAGAGCTTTTTTAGAATATATGAATCATCCTCATAAAAAACGACTGTTAAGCAACATGAGTGTATGAAATTGAAACTAGATGGATGTATTAAATTGATAAACATTCAACTTGAATCTCAAGCTTCAAAGGTCCAGTAGCCGGTATCCCTTTGTACAAATCCTGATCTTTCTCTTCATGAACATACGGGCAGTATCCCGTAAAAGGCGTTAATGGAGAGGTTGATTGATGTGCAAAAGGGACGCCTCGCTGGTACTGACATTTTCTTTTGAACTAAAAATTTTGCTGCTTTTTTTTGTCCCTATCCTTCTCCTTTTTATAGAGAGGCCATTATTGCAATGACCTCTGTAGACTTTGTAATAGAGATTAAGGTGGATTCCCCGTAATCAAACTGATTTTTGAAGTTAACATTGTTACTCAATCTTATTTTTCGCTATTTTGTCTAGTTTTAAAAATGGGCTCAACTTGCTGGATACCATGTGTGGTTCTCGAGTTATGATGATTATAGTACCCAAAATTTTGGGAAAATCCGGGGGTTGACGAATTTGGCCAAAAAGGGTCAAAATGGCACCAAAATTGAGTCGCAATGTATCAAAATTTTCTAATTTGTTTTTTTGAACAGGATTTATTTCACCACAGACTACTATACTAAACGGACTTTCAACTCGAGGTTCACGATAAAATTATCATAGGACAGTTTTTAGGACGGCTTTTATGTACGGTATGGACTTGCAATTTTCAGGGAATGCAGGTAATAGCATGTAGTTTGCTCAAAATTTTTCC
>JAUKPT010000017.1:0-38614 GCA_032273505.1 Nanomia bijuga | reverse complement strand
CTCTTTTGTGAATTCATAATTTTACAGTAACAATGCAATCGTGTTTGTTTTTGTTTACACTTCTTATTGTAATTTAGCGGCTTAAAATGGCTGAAATGGCTGTTTTATACGATCTAGAATCAAAAATCTTTTCGCCGCCGCCGCATTTTTTCCGTCGGTTTTTAACAACATTTTACACCCCCCACTCATTTTGTTCTCGCGACGCCACTGAGTAACGGGTATGGAAGGTTTATATTGAATTTGATTGGGTGCAGGTCGATTGGTTATGAATAAATGAACGATGTCCCCTTCATTTAATCTATTAATCTATTATTGAAGATACTTCAAAATTTGATCAAGCATCTTATTATCATTTTTTTTAGATTTGTCATCTAGTACAATGTAGTAACCGTTCTGTATGTGCAAACATCGTGCCAACCCAACAAAACACAAGAATCATTTACTTCAATAAGATGTCGAAAGATGGGAAACAACATTACTGTGAGAAGAACTTTGCGATTGGTGTACCATGGGACAAAACAAGAGCTGGTGAAGCAGCGTTCCGTGACTGTCCACGCAATGCTTTTGGTAAGTCACTTCTCCTACAATTCTGGGGAATGATTGCCAGAAGATATCCAAGTCTTGTCACCAGGCTTGCACAAAAGTAGGTACCGCGAATACCGGCAGTACCAGGCAGTTTTTTTCTTGTTTTTTTTTGTTTTTGTTTTTTTTTTGGGGGGGGGGTCAGTAATACACAGTAATATACATTTTAAAGCCATTGTTTTTAAAGCCTAAATAGGCTCAATTTCATCACTCATATTTGAAGAAAAAAGAAAATTATGTAATTAGGTCATGCATGTAAAAAGGTCATATAGAAATATGGTTAAGGTGCAAAATGCTCTATTGACTAAAACATGTTTACAAAAGGTTTTTTATGCAAACGTCATTCCATGTTAACTCTACGAATTATCTGAAACACAACTTTTAGTGCCTCCCTCATATTCGGTTTAAAACATAGTTTGCGCATCTTTCCACATTTTAGTAACTAACACATATTATTTGTTTTTGGTTATATGAAGAGGCTACCTGTCAAACAATTTATCTTCATTCTGCGTCATAGTTTTCACCCACAGCAGAAAAGAGATATCAGTTTTAAAAGAAATGTTTTTCGAGGAACAATGACAGTCAGTATAATCCTACTCGGCTGTTAAGTATTTTGACCGATTGAGAATTCTTTTTACGGTATTGAGAAAAGGTCATTTGTCGAAAATGCAACTAAATAGTTCACTTAAAGCCTTTCCTCTGAACACATATTATATTTTTCTCAATCAAATTTTGATCCAGATTTTCAAGCTTAAATTAATTTATTTTTTTTAGCTTAAATTAATAATAAAGAGAAAAGACATGGACAGACATCTATTAGATAGAATGTTGAAATAGATTTGATAAACTACAGAAAGCAAAGCGATGTACCAAATTTATAGCGTACTTTTTTAAATGTCGGCTTGATTAAATAGTCACAATGATACCGATGGGTAAATCACTATACTGAAATCTCGTACACTTTTCCTTCGATTTTATTGCTTTATTGGATAATCTCATAATTCCTATTGTTAAAGTGAAAATCTCGTACGCTTTAATAGAAAGGCATTTACGCCTCGAATGATACAAGAACGACTAGTAATAACATTATGAATATTTTCAATTCTTTACAGGTAAAGCAAAACGACTTTGCGATAAGTACGCTAATTGGGAACAACCAGACTTCAGTAATTGTGTTTCACAAGAATATGGAGACCTGAAAGAAAAGGTAAACATTTTATCACCAATTTTTGTTCTTGCAACAAAACAATACTTAGTAGTGGTCGATTTCAAATCCCGAGCTTATTCCTCTGGACTACATAACTCAGTGGTAGAGCGGCAATCTACAAGTAGAGAGTTCATCGCTTGATTTAGGGAAAGTTCAAAATATCTGGAGAATTTTAAGATCCGATTTTTTATAACCCGATAGAAATGGTCCTACTTTGAATAAGGATTCCCTTGAATTGAAAAACTTATTTTCATGTGTTTTTTTGCAAAATTTGCAAAAGAGATAAACGAAAATTTGTTCACCTGAAGAGAGTTCTGTATCCAGCTATATTTCCATATAATTCAACTCTTCCGGGTAAAAATCACATATTGAAGACTTTTTACGTCACCTTCAAATTCTCCTCACTCGACTTAGTGTGGACAGGAGTTTAAAACTAATATCTGTGAGAAAAGAAATGTTTCTCGAACGGGAATAGGCCAAAAACTGATATTTTGACATAATTATAATGTCATAACTATGCATACGATTTGTTATTACAATAGGCAATCAAAGTTGTACACTACAACCCGATTATCGATCATGCTTCACATTTTTGAAGTATAAAGTGATATTATATCCGATTAAGCAAAAAGTTGCACTACAGTCAAAAATTTGTTTTATTTTGCACCTTTTTGCCAATAACCCATGAAATAATTAACCGATTTTATTGTTCGACCCCTCGCTGAAAAGAACATTTAACGAGAGTTCGAATCCCACTGCAGGCTAAAATTTCCTATGTGTTGACCCTGGGTTGTTCACTTGTGTTAGGCATTCTAAAACGAAAGACTGCATTCATATTAATAATAAGCATCTGAGGATGATTAGAGCTACTTTAGTTGATAGATTAATTTCTCACTACTCATCTAAGGCTATCTTGTCAACTATGGTTCCCTCTTTTTCTTATACGACTACGCCCGTGCTTTCTTGACCTGTGTACTGTAAAAAGTTAGTAAAAAGGTTTATGCACATAAAAACATAATATACCATGTTGCTTTTAGATGAAAGGTTTAGGATTCAAAACTGGGGCTAAGTCCCTTATCGAAGAACTAGATGACACCACGACGCAAACCATAGACAACTCTCTCATTTTTGGTGGTGATATCGTAAAAGCCAGTGATACGATCAGTGGAATTGCAAACTTCCTTCAAAGAACAAAAGCTGAGGATATTGATCACAAAGACCTCAAGGTAATTTATTTATTTTCAATTTTCAATCTATGAATCGACAAACAAGATTACATATCATACAAATCCGTATCATTCGGTACAGTTAAAATAGTTTATTCTCTTATTCTGTTATTATGTCATAGTTTATAGAGGGGTTAATAACAACCCCTACAAAATGATACCCACTCCTAGATGGTAACCCACCTCTAGAAAATAGACCAAAATCTTATAACCCACCCCTACAAAATGCCAATTGATGTAAGGGAACGTTCTTGGACGTTCCCTAATCTAGATGAATTACATTAAATGAATTGATAATAGAAACTTTGTGATTTTCATGAAAAATAAAATGAAAATGAAAATGAAAAAATTGAAAAATATTTATTTGAATGTAGGTAAAAATCTCAATACCCACCCCTACAAAAGGATACCCACCCCTAGATGGCAACCATCCCCTACAAAATAATGGTAAATTTGAAAATTCCAATACCCCCTAGCGAGAGGGGTGGTATAGAACTATGTATGTAAGATTCAAAGGCAAACGGACGTGAAGGCCAACTGGTCAATGATCACATAGTACGCATAGCCAGGCATCCACATAAATGGTGACTAAACATTTTATCGAAAATGTTCTTGCGCCTGTACGCCCTAGGCATGATTTTCATCCATTTACATGACATTCTCGATAGAGGCAGTATATAGCTCTACTAACGGGGATGGATCAACATTTACGGCACATACAACATTTAACAATCAACGGAATCCATTACCAAATTTAACGCAGATTAAATTACGGAGTTCCAGGAGGGATCGAACCCCCGGGTCACTCCAATTGCGAAACCTAAAACCTAACCACTGAGCCAATACGCCTGGGCAGGAATGACTGCATCAATAAGACAATGATGCAAACTGGTAAAATCAGAAGTAAAAGAAAACCTTCTGTGAAAATATGATCAGACCATCTCCATATGCGCAGGAACCGGGAGGGCTGCAACCTCTGGAATTGAGAAGATTCGGGCAAATATTCCCGATTTAAAAAAAAAAAGTCGCTCAGAATGCATAAAACAGTCTTTTTAGTCGACCTAGAACCCATATTTTTCTTCGGCGTTAAACCATGGTGGGCGGAAATTTAAAAGATATTCGGGCAAAACTTATTCAGCCCTCCTTAAGGTTTTCCCCTGCGCCTAAACAAATGATCAAACTAATTTTCTCTTTCTATTCATTTAGAGTTTCACTCGATCTGTCAGTAATCTTCTTGACGAAACAAATACGCAAGAGTGGTTGAACTTGAAGTCTGTAAGTGCATCACATGTATCAAAACTTACATGTGCATTCCACATTGTCAGAGTTTTTTTCATGATGTCGAAATTCAAGCAATCGAGTAAAAAGCGGCGATTTAATTATCTTAAATGTTTTATTTACACCTTAGATCTTAATAGAAACGTGGAAATGATTTGAATGTTCTAGAACAAGGGGGGTGATTCGAAAACAGTTAGAGTTTGAGTTACGAAGATTTCGAGTTACCAACAGTCTATTGTACAATAACAATTAATCGATCAAAAATTAAGGACTTTAATCAATTTTTTAATAGCAGCCACTCCTAGAACAATTTACTGGTTTCGAGGACACTTATACATAAGTCTTTGCTTTGCATAACCTTAGATTTTAGGAAAAAATGCCATTATTTGTAATATGTATCTGTATAGTGTAAAGGTTTATAAAGACTAAAAATTTACCTCATCTCTTTTTATCATAGAAGCAGTTTGGACCAGGGAAGCTTATGCTATCACTTGAAAATATTGGTTTGTACACGGCAGAACGGCTGAAACGAGCTATAGAAATCAATCCTGTGGTGACGCACACAATAAGTAAGTTTTCCATTAGACACTTGGTGATTAACTTCAACTCTCGTGTCAATATATCGGTGTAGCGGTATGAATACAACCATTCGGAGATACCGTGACCGATAGAAAAAACATCATATGATGTGAATTGATCAACTTTATCGCAAGTCAACCAGGTCCACCCATGCCATGTGAGGGAATTTGGTTATCAGTTAGTTCCTGACAAAACACTAAATGGGACTTAAGTCATGGTATCGATTGTGCCGATAACGGCTTTGCAAGACTTTTTCCAACAAATGTGCATACCTTACTATAATGCTGTAGAACATGTTGACTGATGCATTCACCCCTAAGAAAAGTAAACTTTTCTGTATGCTTCTTAAAAAAGAAATTCTGAATCTATTAGAATCAGCACACTTTAATTTTGTAATCTTATTCAAGCAAGAAGTCCTGAACAAAACCAACATTACTAGACCTGATAGTGTAGGAATTGTGAATGGTCTCAAATGCATTTTTCATGGGAAGCTTGAATTTAGTTGTGATTTTAAAACAGAAGTAAGATAAAAGATAAGATAAGAAATTTTGCGTAAACGAAACGATCCATACGCAAAGTTTTTACGCGGAGATTACGCGAAAAATTAAATTCATGATTTTGCATAGAACGAACTTTCGTTAATTCAGGCGTTTGAAATTTTGATGCATGAGAAATATGTGAGTTATAACTTTTTGATTAACTAGGCTTAGAATAATCTAAATTATTTTGTGATAACCTTCAGAAAAAAGGAGGGATTCATAAATAGAATATTGTGGTACACTTCGTCTGTATACTCTTATTTCTATTAATTTTTTTTATTTCTAACATCTAGTTATGTCCGTGGCAAAGATTCCTCACTCAGCAGTGTCGAAGCCTTATGTCTTTCCGAACTATACAATTCCTGTGGTGAAACAATGGAGTCCAAGGAAAGATTCCATCATGATACCACACACAGCTTTCAATAATGGTAAGTGTTTTAAGAAGAAAATCTTCAATTTACCATTGAAAGTCCAGTAACCGGTTAAGCACAAAGAAATTTCAGGATAAAATATTTTGATAATAGTGGAATATATTTTCTTAAAACGTTTCAAGCTTTTCTATATTAATCAGTTTTCAACATTTGTTTTGTTTGAAGGAAAGATTTGTTCTGTTTTTTATGTTTTAACGCTATATAATACTTCCCATTCAGGTTGTAAATATTCTGTGTTTAGAGTATAAAGTATAGCTTCCTCATAAGTCTTTTTTATGTATAATGGTAGACACTAGATTCTCCAATGAATCTGTGAGGTTGATCCAAAAAGCATTAAATAACTTCTTATACTGAGATGAATTTTGATGAACTGACACAAATACATTAAGACTTGAAATACCGTTCGGACATCGGACAATATTCAACGAAAATATACAAATTTCTATCAGGGCGACGTTGTCACCGAACATTTTGTCGGACGAGAAATATCGTTTGTTACTTACATCGGACATTTTTCTAACAAACAGAAATCATCAACTGTCCGACAGTATTTTTTTAACGTCGGACATTCTGACAAATACTTTTTGTTTTTTTTGTCTAGGCACACATATCAAACTAATATAAGTTGTTCTTCTTTTTTCAGAAGGAACGACGATGGTGACAGCAAGCAACTACAAGAGTCTTGGTCATATGCTTCCTCACAGGTGGAATACTAAAAAGTAATTACCATCTTCCTTTTACTGCATGATGCAGCGTCTTTGAAATCTTGGCGTGAATGTTGAACTGTATATGTGTTATAAAATTCAAATGCTGTACACTGAAACATCTAAAAAATTTATCACATTTTAGAATTTAACTAATCTCGCAAAACAAACTAAATGAATAATTACATTACAGGATTCTTTCACAGAGCTAAAGCATATCTTACAACTGAGAATATGAATTAATTGATTTCTTTATTTATTATCAATTCATGAACCCAATGTCCAACAAATTGGATTTCTTACTTTTAGTCTTTAGTAAGCATTTTTAGAACAGCCATTTTTCGTACGAATAAACTTGAACGAAGAAGCATTCGAATTGGATTTATTCTTGCCTTGAACTGAGCATATCCAATATCCGATACCATGTGGTGTACAGCAAATGAATTTCCTCAACACGACATGGCGCTGTTGACTCTAAATAAAAAAAAATTAATAAATTGATAAATTGAAAAATAAACTACTAAGTAAATAAATGAATTAATAAAAAATAGATTTATAAATAATAAATTTGATATATAAAATAATAAATAAATAAATAAATATATGAAAGAATTAATAAATTGATAAACTTAATAAATCAACAAATCAACTAATATATGAATTGAATAGATAAATGAATGAGAGAACTAGATGAAAAATAGATAAATAAATACTACTCATCTTATACTTAACCCTAATTTTAATGGACTTTTTTCTTACGTCGTTTAATGGTTGAGGCTTAAAATTACCCACCCCTACTTATATTCCCTAATGATAACCAACTTACTTTAAAATCTTATAAGACGACTCTCTGAACCTTAAATTAAAAAACAAATCAATTCTTACTATAATCAAAACTGGCTAGTTTTTTTCAATTTTTACCAATTTCAACTAACTTGCAGTTCCGAACGTTCGGCCCAACTTGATTTTTCCCAGTTTACGAGTTTTCTAACATTTGCTAGTGCTGCTACAGGAGCGTAATATAAAAAAATAAAAAAAAATTAGAAATAGGGTTAATTTGTTTATTTAATGTAAAATTCTTACTCGTATAAATGCATTCTTTTCAAACTTTTTCTGTACATCCAAACTAGAAATAGTTGATAAGTGCATTTTTTGTTAACACATGTTTTAACTTTTAACCGATACATCTTTTCAGCAATACTGAAATCCATTCAAAAATGCGAATGGTGATTCTACAAACAGTACAATATCCATATGGTGTTAACAGAACCTTTCCAAAATGTATCCACGCCTATTTATTCTCCAGCTACAACCTCTTCAAAGCATAGATCCAGGTTATAAGAATAGACATAATTCTATTCTTTTGATTTGTAATATCAATCTAACACCATTTTAGAGTCAACAGTTCCCTTCATTCACAGGTCAAGGTTTAGTCTAAAACGCGTGCCACTTTCTCCCCTATGTGTAGCGCAATTTGTGTCGAGCTGCATTACACCAAAGGCTTAAACTGGCGCGTTGTTTTTTTATTTCTTTCTATTACTATTACTTTTTACTGTTTACTATTTACTATTTACTATTTACTATTTACTATTTACTAATTTTTACATAACATATCAACAATATAAGCATAACAGGGGATATTGGAAATGACTTATTAGAACTTTTAGAATTCGATTTACTACTTATTCTACTACATTTCTAAGATAAAAATTAAAGAGATTTTTTCAAAAATAAATGCACCTCGCCTCTTGCTAAATTATGATCATCAGCACTAAAATTCTTCTGACATCCGTCCAAAATATCATCATAATTGATATTTAATATAATGATTGCTTAAATCGAGATGAAATCATAGAAAGAAACCTGTATAACGACTTAAATTTGAAAGTTGAAGTGAAGATGCGTCCTAGAATTTTGCCTCTATGTCAAATATTAATCAAAACTATAATTTTCAGTCGTCGATCGTTTGTTCTCACTGCTATGTGTAACTAAAAAGCAACAAGAACAAATACGACCTTCAGATTAACACCGTACTTACATTTGATGACATCTTATTTTCAACCGCAACTAGACACCGAATACTTTTTGACAACTATCTATGAGAAAAATACAGGAAGAAATATGTGCCCTGTTAGCACGCATTCCGGTGCATGTAAGAACGGTAGAAAATAGAGATTATTTGCTTTTCATCAGAATTTGCTACCAGTATCGAAGTACTTGCACTTATTTTGTTAAGGGGTTATCCATTAAATACATTCGCACCTTAAGAGGAGAGGGGTGTGAAAGAAAGGAGATATAAGCGGGCGGGTGGGGGTCAATCTTGAATTATTTTCATGGTTAATTCAATATTGCTCTAATAAGCTCTGAATTTGACCTATGTATTTGGTTTCCTTTTCATCATATCTACATATCCTTTATCGTATTCTTTTTTATGTTCCTTCTTTGAAAGAAATCTTATCCGTCAGTTGTAGTTCAATTTAGTGTTTCATCAGCTACAATCTTACTACCCAATTTTCCTCATATGACATATGGTTCGAATTAGAAATTCAAACGGTGTCAATCATACTGTAAACCTCATATAATCTCTTGTTAGTTAATCAATTTAGCGATTCATCAAAAATGAATTTTGAATGGGGGGTCCAAAATAGCCTTATCGGTGCGGATGTTGTGAGGGTGGGTGGAAATAAACGGGGTTGTGTGCATATTTGGCTAAAATTAAACGGGGGGTTTGGAATAAACGGTGAGAAGATGCACAATATAGTGTAGAAAATGATCAAGAAAAAAGGCTGAGAACCAGAATAAATACTTTATCTCAAACATCTAAAAAACCTGACTTCAAAATTAATAAACAGGGGACGTCTATTTGGGACTCCAGAGTCTGTACCAATTTACGAATTTTAGTTTTTGTTCTTTAGTTCTTGTCCTTGTTTTGTTTTTGTTCTCAGTATCAGGGTGCATGCACGTTTATTTGAGATACACCGGAATGCGGGCTGACAGGGTGTTGCGCTTACAAAATGTTTATGCTTAAGAAGACAATATAAAAGGCCGGTTTTCCCTTGAAGAATATCCCACAGAGTTTGCAATTTAATTTTTGAAACAGGTTTTTAGTATAACGTATTCAGAAAATGCGCGTTTCTGCGTATAGCTGCGTAAAATGATACTTCACTTGTGCTAACTGCAATTGTAACTCTAACAAATCTTTCTATGGCTGCAGGAATATCTCAAGTAGAAACCCACCTTAAAACCCGGTGCTTTTTGCGTTAAGTTGCTCCTAAAAGCGTTGCGAGTTGTTTGGCAAATGCGCAAATCATGCAGTTATTGATTAATATATTCCTGTTTTTTATCTTTTTAGCTTAGAATATATTGTTGTCAAAAAAAAGATGTCAAAAATTGTCCATACTTTTTGCAGGAACAGTTCTTAACAACAAAGAAGATCACAACCCATAGAAGATTTAATACATTTTGTAGCTGATAAACATCGAACCTTGCTTTTGTCCACTTTATTTTCACTATGTACCATACTTATTTTATTGTACAATAATTCGTGCATGGAACTAATAAAGGAGGGAATAAGCGTCCTTCCTCAATTTACAGTCAAAATTAATTTATTGGCTGGGACAGATTGGAAGAGTTTCGTGGAATTTATGTTGATCCTCCATAGTCGAATGTATATACCAGATATGAGTTTTTGTCAAAATGACCTTGATATTTTTTTTAGTTTTCTTTGTAAGAATATTTGAAATACGGCTTACAAGTAGGATAGATACCTACGCTACTCACCTTTCCAGCGTGTCGTCACTAATTCTGTGTTTCAATGTTTGGCACCGTCGAAATAGTAGCTACAGTGTGTATCAGAAAATTGAAAACAAGAAGTTTAACTGGATATAATAGAGGAAAATGTTATCGGAGCAAGGTGATACAAAGGAGCACCTTTTTCCTTTATACCAATGATGTCAATTTTATTGAAAATGAGGAGATAGAAGAAGAGCAAATCGAAAATTACTTTAAAAATAACTCAGAATATGTTTGGAGATCCATTATAATTTATGTTCAAAACGTGCGAAATTTCTTGTAAAATAAATGCCTTTCTCGTGATTATGCAGTCTCGAGGGTAATTAATGGACCATTAATACTTTAGCTACCACAGCTACCATTTTAGCGGTTCCAAACATTGGGATTATTGAAGTAACTCGGAAAGGTGAATTAATTATGAAGAAAATGTATAATTGTATGTGGTGATTTCATGGCGAAATAATAAAAGGAACTTACATAGAATTCGTATAAAATAATTATGGAAAAGTAGGTAGCTGAAGTTTCACTCATTGAAAAAGTTGAACTTTAAACTTTCTTTCTGAGATCGAGGAGTACCATTGAATGAAAATAAGTTGTCTATACTTATAAAAGCAAATTTTTTATTGTTCTATTTCTTATTTTAGATACGCTTTAATTTGGTTCCAAGGTTTCAAGGTCAACAAAGAAATTAATTCTCAAGTTCTTAATTAGTTAAAACAGAAATGTATAACTTTCAAGAAAATCTGGGAAGTAATTTGTGACTACCAAATATTTAAACCATCAAATGAAACCTTGTAATTAAATCCAGGGGCAGAGTTAGCGACGAAAGTTTTACCTGTCCAAAAGAATCTGGGCAGAAAAATAACGTCATTTATAAAAAAAGTTCCCAGCTTTCTCAGGATATTGGACCGGCCACTGAAGGGCTACTCCGCCTCTGATTCAACCACGTGTCATACAAGTATATGTGTGTTGATATTAAGTTTCTTTTAGATCTGTCACATTCACAGATGGGTTTGTTGTGAACAGCAATGTGATTTCATGCAGCATCCGACCCAAACCGAAACGAGTTATCTATCCTCCGGTCACGGTTGTTTTACATCACATTAAGGTAAGTGTAGTGTCATTTATTTGTTGTGTATAGTCATATATTCCTCATTGCTTAGATATTATCACCAAATGTCGGCTATTTTAGCCGTTTGATTGGTTAGAAATAACATCATCAAGAGTCTGATTGGTTAAATCTAAAATGTCAATATTTGATGTTATGTTAAAACCAAAAATGAAAAACGCATCTACATCTGGTTTGATAAAATAGTACTTATTTTACAGGGAGTGACTTATCCACAAAACCTTGAGATACCTGTAAAATCTATATGATCAGTTCTCAAACAATGTAAAAAGACATATACATAAAGTTATGTAAATCATTCTTTTTTTTGAAATCAAACTTAAACAGAAGGATCGAACAAGTACATATGCTTTATTTCACTGTAAATTTAAGGCAACGTAACTGCTTCTGTGGAAAGTCAGAGATTGATTTTCTGACGTTATGGAAAAATTCCCTTAACTACGAAATCTTGAACTATATCAAGAAATATGAAATATATGAAATACATGAATATAAAAATATATGAAAATTTGGAACTGAAGTCTTAACTTATTATTCCTTGTGTAAAAAAATCGAAAAATATAGGGATTGAATAATGAAACAAAAGTAAGTTTTTTTGATTTGAATTGAATATTATATTATTAAAATCATTAGAAATAAATTTTCTTCTAGAGAGTATAAGATTTTTTCCGTGATCTAAATATAGATCGTAGAAATCTACGAAAAATTTTCCAATAACTTTTATTACCGAACCCATACAATAAAGGATCGATAGCACTTTTGAATTCAACCAGTGTCACAATCAGATAAAACCATCCTGGCTGAATATGAATTCTATCCGTTAATGCGACTATGTTAAGAATAGTAGCTGGAATCCAGCATAAAACATAAGTGGCAAAAATAATGATCAAAATTCGAGCGAGTCGCTTTTCCCGCCGGTATACCTGTATTTCCATTTGACTACTCGTATTTGATAACACTGAAATACTTCGATTTGTTTTTCTGATCACCTTATCAATTGTAGTTTCTTTTATTCTTACATCTTTACTAACATGGTTATTGGCGATTACTGTTCCTTCTTCATGCGACAGTTTAACATGATCTGTAAGAATCACCTTTTGTGATTGGTCGTTGTTCTTTTTTACTGCAAAATTATTCTGAAATACTAACATGTTTCGACCTTGTATATTTATGGCGCGAATTAAAGCACCATAGCAACAGCATAATGTCGGAAAAACGACGCCACAACAAATTCCGTAAAACACAATTCGGTAACGACTATTATCGTCGCACCAATCAACAAAACATGTTCCATGCGAACGGCTGAAACGAAAATTACCGAAACCTAAAATCGGTAATGCCGAGAAAACGACACCTACCGTCACAATAAAAACATTTATCACTCCAAATTTCATTTGCGTTATCTTACTGATTCCAAAATTATTTGGTTTAAATTTATGATAGCGAACCACAGCAATCAATGCTAATAACATTGGACTGTACATTATTGTAAAGCTATAAACCACTGCTGTTAATGTGCATAATGGTTCTCTTATTGGTGCCACATCTCCTTCGTTCAGTATAAGGATCTGATGGTATAACTTTGATATCATCAAACATCCTCGTAGCATGTCACTAACCGATAGCAATGTCACTGCTGCGTTGTTCATGTTTTGGAGGCTTTTTGATACGAAGAACATGATCATGATTATTAAGTTACCAAGTATAGATATTGTTGCTATGATGAAGCTCACAATAATATTCATTTCTAATTGGATATGAGTTGGTATCCCCTCTGTTGTATTCTGTTGGCAATGCATTATTTTGATTGGTTTTTTCTAGCAGCTAAATAACATGTTTACGAAAGATTCATTGTCTTTGTAATTGTTGTGCTTCTTCTTAATTTTACATAAGATAAAAACTCTACTCAAGTAACACACTCATTTTTTGTCTCTGAACCGCCAGCAATGTAAAACTTTCAAGTAATCTTTTAGTCCTATATTTTCTACTAACTATTGATAATAATCATTACTTATCACTTCATAACTTATGATATTATGAAAAATAATAATTCAGTTAAAGAATTATCACATTTAGATTCATCGATTAAATAATTCTTTGTTGATTCCAACTTAAGCTTTTCTTTACGAAATTGATGATAATATTTCTTCTTGTGCTATTAGCGCGTTAGCAGCAATGTTTATCTTTTATCAAGTTTACAGTTAACATACAAAATCAACAACGAAGATATGATATGTTTTATCTCAGGTTACTCGTGTAAAGATTTATTTGGAACTGATATCATCGTTTGGAAATATGAGAAGACATAAATTTGTTGTTAAACACTTAGATCGCGCTGCTCGTGTTATTTGCATTTAGAAAATCAGTTACACTTTAGTTACAGTAGTAACCTTTAATCTATATCCTAGTTCATTGATTAAATCACATGCCCAGGACAAGTATTTTCATTCGGAATGGACTTACGTAACGCATAACCTAATCCTAATCCTAACCCTATTCCTAACCCTAACCTTAAAACCCTAACCCTAAAACGATAAACCCCTAAACCTCTAACCCCTTAAATTTTCTTTCATGTTTGTTACCAAAGTCAGCTCTATATGAAAGAATGCGCGCAGGACCATAAAAATTAGGATCTTTAATTAAGAGAAACTAAGTGAGCTACATTTAGTTTTGAGGTATTTATGAAGAAGCTATCCTCTTCTTTAATGAATCATTGATACAAAAAAAACCGAAGTGGGGAATTTATTATAAGAAAGGATTGACTTCATTTTTCCTTTTTCCTTTCTTTTAGGAGATGAACTACGCAGAAAGCAAATGTGTCTTTTGGGATTTTAATGCAGGGTATAGTATACTCTATTTTCATTACAGTTTGAATGTATCTTGCCCTCTGCTTCGTTACTGTACCAAGTACCATGATAAGGATATGAGGTTAATTTGTTGATTAACGTCTAAAGTAAGGAGTCAATTTACACCAGTTGAAAATAAAGATCAGAATTACTTTGACTTTCTTGACAGTACAAGGAATTTTAATTTACTTTCCTTATCTATAGTTTTATTTCATTTATTTTATAGGGCAACTGGTGGCTGGTCAAGTGAAGGATGTTGGCTAGCAAAGAGCAACAGATCAACCACCATTTGTAAATGCAACCATCTCACCCATTTTGCAATCCTGAGTAACTCATATGACCAGAAGGTAAAGAATTATCGCCAGATAGCTAGTTTAGCTTATTGATTGGTTAGAGATTATTGCATCAGGAAGCTTATTAGTTTAATTTGAAATGTCACAATTTGAAGTTTTGTTAAAAACAAAAAAGATAAATACGCTTCTACATAATCTTGAAAATGTAATTTAACACCAATATAAGGATTGAATTAGCCATATTTTGGCGACAATCCCTAAGTGATCGATTAGTAAACGCTTCGGGACGCTATCTCACCACAAGTACATTGCCTTATTAACCTTACCTGAATTAGAACTATGTCAGCTGTCCTCGGGTAACCAACTAACTTTTAACAGGGGAATCAGGGTGAACATTGAATCAATGAAAAAAAAACGTTGACTGCAGTGAAAGGTAGAAAATATTGACTAAGCTAATGTTTTGGCAAATTTATCATCTTTTCGTGGAAAAACGAATTAAAATTGTATTTATATTACTTAGATTGATAGTAATACCATTTCAATTGATTTCCACCAATGGTATTATCTACTTCAACAGCTTTAATAACAAGAAATCTTTCCATTTAAATACTCTACCATTTCGATGTTTTTACTGCAGCATTTTTAATTAACTCCGGACTGCAGAAATAGGGAGTCCCTTCTATCTTTTATCCTGTGCCTTTTTTTTTCACAATAAGCAGAGTGGAAGCTATACATAGATAGTATCGATTACTTGTAATTACTTTTATCTAGGTCAACGCTAAAGAACAATCGAAGGAAAAGGTGATGGCATTTGTGTGGTTAGGAATCCCTCTCTCAATAATGTTGTTGGTCGGTGCTCTCTACACTTGTTTCTCGTGGTAAGTTCAGTTGAGAAGTTGATGTTGTCTGCAGGGATCATCTCAAAACTTTGTTAGGAAATTACGGTACACCGCTATGATAGAAGTTTAATGATGTTTTCGACGTGAAAGAGTGCTTTGTCCGATGAATCACCCCCTTTTTCGAACCAAAAAGGGGGGATCTGTGTTCTATCAAGGGTTTGGGGTGAGAGGATTTTTAGGGGAAGGAAACAATATTTTTGATTTTCTTTTCTTTTTCACAGGCCATGGCCTACTATACTATAGTTTGCCATGCACAGGCATAAAAATTGAAATAACCCCTTATTTTCCGTTATATTAAAGAATAAAGAAATATAGGTACTGTCGATTCATTAGGTTTCATACCATCTTTTAGGTCAAAAGATCCAAGAAGAAGACATGTTGGTAAGGAGTAATTATACTTTTAATAAATGAAAACCTCTTGTCGGTACCTGTGCATCAGCAGGGTTAACAATTATTCATTTTATTATATTTTACTTTATTTCATTTCATTATATTGTTGTCATTTCTCATTAGTTTAGTTAATCCGGACATTGGGAAATCGAACCAGAATGACAACGCTGATAATTATGTCTTATTCGTTTTTATTCTTAATTCTTTCATTTTGATAATTATTCCCTTTAAACCACTTTCTACTTTAAATCCTGCTAGTGCTGATTACAAAGAAATTAACGCCCCTGTTGATCGGCAGTGTTTGCTTGTGATCATGTTGATCGACAGAATCCGGATCACTATGTACAATTTGACTCCCCAATCCTGACTTTCGTAAGGATGATATTATCATTCTCCTATGGAACTATCAAGGAACTGTTACAATAGACACACTGGAATAGACACAAGCTTGTTAAACTCGTGACGGGTGCTATGGTAGTTCAGTAGAAAGTAGACCAATCAAAATGGTCGATGGAATCGAACGTTGCCCCATCGTTATCACTTTTTCTAAAATCGGGCGTTATAATTAACCCTGCCTGGATACAAACGTTTGCAACAATTTTCATTCTCATTGTTTCTTTTCCCGTTATGATAATTACCTTCACATTTTTTCTATTATTTCAAAGCATATTTACTATTGGAATAAATCTTCTTGTTTATCATCATTCAAGTAAACTATCAACTTATTATTCAATCTTGAACTTTTTTAGTACTTATGGATAAGAAACCAACCCTCCCCCGTGAAGCCGATGCTCCAGTCGAAACACCAATTGTATCTGAGAAATTCGAACCCTCGCCAAAACGTATCCTGTATGCTTCGAACCCAAAAATATGTCCTACATTACCAAACTCACCACAGAAAAGTCAACGTAAATGGGTTGTGAGCCCATGCAAATCAAGCAAGTCCAGTCACAGTGACCAAATGCAGAACGAAAACAATGGATTGCAGACACCATCAGATTTAGAATGGGAACATGCCTGGGATTTCTTGGCTAATTCAAATTTTGCTGGTTCCAATAAAAAGGATATTTATCCAGACTTGAAGAAGAAGATCTTAGGAATAACAATGGACGTGTACGAGAAACCAACGTCCATGGTGTCAGGAACGACAGCTAAGATCGCCAAGTGGAACTATCAAGATGATACCGAATGGTCAAGTGATCGCATAAAGTGTTTAAGTAAAGGTTCATCTCAAACTACAGTGGTATGTGTCAACTTCAGTTGTTTTATGATATTTTTTGCAGATACTTCTCTAAAAAGGAAAACAGAAAAAGGGATTTGTATTAAGAATTCTTCTATATCCGGCCGAAATAGGCCTAAAATACGGTGGAAAAGGGTAGAAATAAGTTTGTGTACAGGAAAAAATAAGCTGTTTTAATACTGTTTTGGTCTTAACCTGCGGTGAGGAATATTATATTTTCAATTGTCGACATGAATTGGGGGGGGGGGGCAATTTGCCCAGTAAATGTACCCAAAAAAAAAAGATGCATAAAGTATCATCAACACAATTCAAGATATTTTCCAAGTTTTTGCTAAAAAATATCAGAGAAAACGTGAGATATTTAATTATTTGTAAACACACTTTAGCATATAAATGATCATGTGTTGTTTTTTTAGGAAAATGCGTGAAAACTTTATACAAAAGCCTTTATTATTAAACTTCCTGATATTTAATTCTATTGAAATTAATATATGTTAAGTAATTTGATATTTTAGTCACATGTTAAGAAGATTTTTAACTCTTTCTTTATTAAATCCGCGTTATGAAGGACTTTATATCAAGGGAGCCATTCCCCTCCCTCACACCGATTCCTTGCCGCGCGTTAAGAGAGGTTGAGGTTACTTGAAGAGTAACAATCTCGCCTTATGTCTCAGAGTGATCCAAAAAAGTTTATAATTCATGTTATTCCAAAATCTGTTCATTTCTGTGATTTCTTATCTTAAATTATTCCTTATCATGTCTCATTTTTTGTGTATCTCTCTTTAGATAGTTAGATACAAGGATGTTTTCACTATATTTGCCACGGTTCAAGAGAAGTACCTCTCTAGCAGTAGAACCTCTCTTAACGTTACTTGAAGCTTTCGTTTTTTCTTTAGTGCTTTTCATTACTTTTCATTACTAGACTTGTTTGACTTTCAGTTATTTTTTTATTTTATTTTTAACTTTCTTACTATGCTAAAACAATTTATGTTAGGACCAGGCTTACACTGACGACGAAGCCTCTTTCAACTACCAATCCGATACACAAATATCAGAAAGTTTCTGTCCGGTTGGAATCAGCTCACCCCAATCTTCCATATCGGGACGCGAAGATTTTCACCGTACCGAATCGTTACGTCACGGGAAGAACTATTTACGCATTTCGTTTGACGCGGACGTCGATATTAGTAGCGGGACGTCGAGTCGACAGAGCGCTTCTCTTCAGGGTAGCGACAAGGATTTATGTAGCGAAGAAAAATTGGAAATCGAAGTCGTCAAACAAAGAGTGACGAAAATCGTGAATAGTTTACATATGGACTGTACAGCGTATAATGATGCGTATAAAACAACATATAGTGATTCAGTTCTCTTAAATTCCTCACAAGTGCTTTCCGAGTACGCGTTGAACAACCCTGAACTGTTGAATGCCACATTATTGGACGATGATGACGACGATACGACGATTTCACTGAACTTATCTCTCGACGACAATGCTTCAAACGCGTTAAGTTTAACGATCGAAGATCATGACTCGTCGATGAGCGATATAACACTCGGCTATACCGACAATTATAATAATACGACAATAAATGATTGGGATAAACATATCTTTCATGTTCCTGTACACGACAGCTCGTCTCCTTATCAGTCTCCTTGTGAGAAGGACTGTTGTTATATAGGACTCGATATGTTATTCCAAGACTTTGAAGACAGTTTAGAAGACATACCTACAAATGGTAGACTGACTGTGACACCAGATGAGTCCATCGCGTCACTTTTAGATGCAGGTGAAGGTAGTAATTGTGAAATGGAGGAGTTGAACAGTACATTCGAATGGCAATCACGTGCTATAAGTAATATACGTAGTTATTTGTTTCACGACGAACTTGCTTCGTCGCTAAGTAGTATTCATGATTATGCAATGACATATATACCGCCAGAATCGTCGGATTCTCAACACGATTCTCAACACGATACCGGTTTTGCGAGTATTACGACTACCCCGTCCCCGAGTACGAGTCGTCAAACGCGGCATCGCGAATACGGCAATACATCGGAAGATAGTGGTTACATTCTTAATAAGGATAACCTCTACTCACCAATGGATAGTCTTGACCACTTATCAGTTGAAGAACAATTGGTTAAAGATATAGACATTGAATCGACGCGAAGTAATAGTAGTCTCATCGATACATCGACTGATAGTTTCTTAAGTGAAGTCAACGTCGCCTTCCAAGTACTACCGTCAACGACGAGTGACGTAACAACTTCATCCCCAACCCTCGAAAATAAAAGTTTTGTTGATGAAATAAGAAGTATTATCAACAACAGTTTATTGAATCGAATAACGTCGACGGAAGACGACGAAGAACAATCCAACACTGAGACGTCATCCTCGTCGACGACAGAAAAAGACGACGATTCGACGACAGAAAAAGACGACGATTCGGAAGATTCGTACGGCAGTAATATATCTCATCACCACCATCATCATATTAGTGAATTAAAAACTACTAGTAGTAAGACGAACAGTAAAAAGCCGAAAGTTGATGTCGCTAAAAACATGATGACGAGTACGGCTATATCTGCGAACGGATGTCGCGTGAAACGACGTCAAAAAGGAGGCAATAAACAAAGTTCAGCAGTCGCTAATCCTAAAACACCGACACGGCATATGAAAAGTTATATTGCTTTACGTATGCAGTGTCGTATGAATGAAACGTCTACGATGAAGAGTGAGACGGATACTCATAATAAGAAAAACAAAAGTAATAAACAAATTAAATCTAGCCCTGTGAAATCTCCTTCTTCTTCATCTTCAGAAAAGACTAGTCCAGTGAAATCTTCCCCTGATAAATCGAATCTCATACGTTCACATTCGACTTTAGATAGATTAAGCCCTACTAAATCACCGTCATACGATTACGAAGATATGAATTTTGTACGAGAGCCTTCAATGACCGCCGTTCCATTACGTTCATGTGTTAAAAAGACTAATCGTGAAGTCACGGAAGATATCGATACGATAAACGAGAATTTACGACAATTTAAAGAATCTTCGAATAAACGGCAACTGTCGTCTTCGGGCGGGAAACGTCGGACTTTGAGATTCGCTACCGAATATCAAATTGCCTTTTCACGTGAAAATATACCTGCAAAGGTGGAACAGGGTGGTTTCAAATCGAAAGAACGTCTATCGAAACATTGGGGCGTTGCGAAACATACCCCGCGACAATTAAATGTGTATAAAAATGTAAGTAAGCTTTTCTTGTCTTTATTGCATGTTTAATTCGTCAATTAGTTGGCCTTTGTTTAAGTTTGGAGTGTAATAAGTGATTTTTACAATCAGGTATTAGATAATTTGATTTCTCAGTTTTTGAAAATTTCTAACCAAATGAAATTTGAGTAGCGATAAAAATCATGAATTTTAAGTTGCATGTATTAGCCTACATATTATTGCTCAAATTAATACACTAGAAAAGCGAAAATGCTTTGTCCTTGGGCTTAGAACAGCGATGTTATTTTTGTCACCCATAATTACCCCATAAACCAATTTTAGAGCAAAACGCTTTATGCTCGAGGTAAAAGTGATATTCTTTCTTCGCCTCGTGAAAATTGTAAAACGATAATCATTTTTAGATTCCTCGCCTCAAAATTACTCTATACCGCATATGTTTTTTTGTTTTGTTTTGTTTTGTTTTTATAGAAAAAAGTATAGATTTCATATCAGGAAATAAATACCATATTTGGATTCACCCTCCCTAATTTGAAGAAAGGACCCTTCATCATTTGTTTTAGAGCTTTTGTAATTTTTGACTTAATCTGACAATTCCTTCAATCATGTAATCATGTATTCAATGCGAACATCGCATTAAAAAAATACTCTCAAAGTGGTTGCTACCACTTATTAATAGGCTTTCGCTTTCCTAGCGTATTATTTCTTATACTCACTATACTTACTTGACAACCAAATGAAAAATACTTATACCATTGTCGAAGAATATCAGGGGCTCACTTTAAACTCGGTAAATTGCCAGTTGATTTCTCAATTCACCGCAAGTTAGAAATGCGCTTTTTCCTTAATAATCTCTTAAATATATAAATATTCACCAGCAGCATAAATAAAATATGTTTTTTTCGCCGGGTAACCAAAAACAAAACTGAAATCCTGAGTACTCGTGACAAAACAATGACCTTTTATATACTACATGTCTACCAGCTTTCTATTACATCTTATACCATCACTAACATCACTTTCATCATTTCAGCCATACCTTTTACATGAACCATCTGATCCTGATATTGAGGTAGATGAATCTCTTGAGTCAAATGCGTTACTTATTGAACAAAGGTAATTTTCACAATTCATTGCATGTCTGATAAATGCGACCAGCTAATAGCAAGGCACTCGTATCAATTACTAAACTTTACATACAACAAAATATTTTTCAACCTATGACCTAGATTGACGAGCCTTATAGACAGGATAAACTTTACGTTGAACACAATCATTCTCAGGAATCATCGCCAAATTTCGGCTAATTTAGCCGTTCGATTGGTTAGAGATTATATCATCAGGAAGCTTATTGGTTCTATCTAAAATGTCACTATTTGATGATTTATTAAAATCAAAAAGGATAAAACGCTTCTACATTAACCAATCAGTATCTTGATGATGTAATTTTCAACCAATCAAAAGATTGAATTAGCCATAATTTGGCTACAATTCTTTAGGAACTTAACGCTAAGAAGACTGTCGAAAGTTGATTCAGGGTGTCTAACTATATGCTGGTAGTTTTACATGCATGTTTTTTGATATATTCTTGAACATCATCAATGTGTTATATAAAGACGTGATCTTTTGAATACAGTTTTTCCTACAATTAGTTAGCTATTTTCATGCTTTTTGGGGACATAAATAAGTAAAATGCATGCTTGATTAAATGTCTTTTTATCTCGATCACTGAAGTGGCCAGATGATACGGGTAAGATAATAGCATCATATCATTTTCCCCTTTTGTAGCCATTTCAATTCTGAAGAAATTACTTTTCATGGAAAATTATTAAAACTACCTTACAAAAAAAGAAAGAAATTCGGTTTTTAACTCTAACACTTTTTTATCCGTACTGGGGGGGACCCTGTAGTAATAAAAGTAATCAAAGGCAAAAAGTAATAAAGAAAAAGGCGAAATTAAAGTATGAGTTTGGCAAAATATCCCCAAGCCTTTCCCTGGCCTCGTTCAAGCCCTACCATTCATTACATAGCCTAATCATGTTACTATTGCATGTGGCTAGAAAAAAAAGTATTGTCTTCAAATACCCGGGAAATTGTCAAATAAAACCTTAAAGCCCAAAGCCTCAAAACCTCAAAGCCTCAAAGCCCAGTATGTTTAAGGCGGGAGAAATTAATGTGATCATTAATATTCGAACTTTTCTCTACTACAGTTCCTTCCTTTATTTATGCATGCATGCGTGCATAACGAAGAACCTTCAATCGATTAACATTGTGGTATCGATCATATTTACTTGATTTATTTTGCATAAAATATGACTTCATGCGTATCGTGCCATCGTAAAACTCTTATTTTCTGCGCATACCTGATTTTAGTGAACACGCAAAAAACAAGAGTTTTATCATAGTCTGATTTCTTCGAATTCATTTAAATCACAGTCAACAATTCGGAATGTCGGAAAAGGATAGCTATCGCTATGATGATGCCGCACAATCTTTCGGGTACATTTGAAATTTGAATTTAGGCTACAGGAGTAGGGTAATTATTAAGGTAATTTCCTTTTTTACACGTGCTTAAAACCGCTAACTGCCACAACATGCATCTTCCAACCTTTTTTCATGTAGATGGTGATATGTTATCATTACCAATCAATTCCGCTACACACTCCCGCTATGACACTTATACTGATTTAACGTATTATTTAATCCTACTAATATAGGCAATTTATACAGTTTTTAGCCTTTAAATCTTCTTTTCTTGACTTTTATCCTTTTATCAAATGGGTTTTTATTCAGTAAATCAAAGGATTGTGTAAAATTGTCACTAGTCAACAATATGATTGCAAGAAAGCAATGGCAATTCTCTATGAAATGTACATGGTGAGTAATTTGCTGATCAAGGTAGAACGTAATAAAACCTTGACGCGTATACATTATCCTAATTAAAAAATCCAGTTACCATAAGGGTAACACTTAAATGTTGTTTCGATGGTATAGCTATATCATATTCATTCTTAGCACAGACTGCTAATTATTCTCTCCGTCATTCCTCAGCCCTTCCTCAGACATCCGAAAGATTTAATCCTGCAGTCTAACCGCCTTCAAAAAAAAAGCTGGATCCAAATCTAATTCATAGCTAATTCATATCCAACGTAAAAAGAAAATGATGCTTATATGGATTGTTGGAAAAGGTCTTGAATTGGACGAGGACTCTTGCCAAAAATAGAAGGATGACTTACGTAAGACACCTAGTAGTTCATGTCCCCTGCAAAAGAGTAGCTGTAATTTCTAATTGTTTTTTTTTTACTTTATTTTTCAGGGCTTTTGCTGGTCAATTGCGACGATGGGTGTGTGAAGAACTCGCTTCTCTACCCTGATAAATTTCGTACTTCGTTATATATGCTACTCGTACTTCAAACGCAATCTGCTTCTTCACACCTTTTCAAATATATATATTTTTTATACATGGGGCAATATTTACGTAAAGTATCTTCGTATAACAAAGAATTTTACTTTTTTTATGTCATTGTGGGAAGCAATATTTTCCATTGTGAATTCATTGAGAACTTAATGTTCGGCAGATAATAGTTTTTCTTGAATGACCGCTCGAGTTGTTAATTTTAGTTAAAAAGCAAAATTACAAAAGATAATCTATTATCTAAACATATTGGTTTGCACTATATGTTAAAATACAAGAAAATTAATTTAGTTGAGCAAATTCTTACAGGTTAAGCATATTTTCAAATGAATTCAATCCAATCAAGTATTTGTTAGGCGTTGACTACAAATCTTGGCTAAGTCATCGGGCCAATTGGTTAATCCCGTTTCAAAAAAGCATCTAAAAGTGATATTTTTATATAAACCAATTAGGTTTTTAATGATGTGATTTTTAAATAATCATATGTGCTACATCCAATTCCTTTTTAGTATACACCTCCCCCTCTCCCGTATCTTATTCATCGTTTTTACTAAGATCGTCTAAAAACTAAAATGCTCAATTAACTGTAAAACCTTTGCTTTTTACTATATCGCTATGCTTTCATGTGAAACATAAAAGTCATACTCAAAAATGCAATGCATATGCAGAACAAATATGAAATGACTCTTTTTGAGTACAATCTATGAGGAGAGCAGTTCAAATAACCATTGTCATACTGCCTTGAAAACTTGTTTTTACTATATTTAAAGAGCAAAGTACGAAGAGAGCCTAAATGCAATATTTTGTACAAAAACGTTTAATTTTAAGAAATTCCAATTTCATTTAGTATTTAGTATTATGTTAAGCGAAAGGATAAATTTGACTTTTCTTTGAGCATTATGAGTATGCTTCAGTTATTGCATATTTAGAAGTGGCATAGCCAGAGGGGTGGCAACTGGGGCAATGCCCTACTTTTCAGTGACTATGACCCTGGTTATTCCAACAATGATGTTTAATTTAATTCAATATTTTCTGAGCTTCACTTCGTATAATTTTACTTTGGGATAAGAAAAAGCCCCGGAGATGCAAAAATATCAAAATATTTTCCTTAATTCTCAACAAATTTAGCTCCTTTCGCTTGCATCAAAATATTTCATGCCCTTCTACTATGAGATTTTCTCTAAGATCGACGCTGACTACATCACTGCTTTTAAGTAAGCAATACAATGCAATGAATAACTATCTGCCGAAGATTAAGTTATTTTAAATGTGTAAATAATTTTGCATTGTTGAATTTCAATGCGTATACATCGAACACATATTGTATTCGCTCGATCTCCCCATAATGATTTACTCTTAAATTCTCAGTCCCTGTCCACGTTTAACTCTCGCCGTGGCTATGAATAGTCTTCTTATAAGTAGGCAATCTGATACCTAATAAAGGTTACTGAGACTTAATTAATAAAAAATGCTGCCATATATCTATCATATTCTCTGTTCCAGGGGGTTGAAAAAGTGGGCAATTTTAGTTATAAACTATATCATTTGTTAGTGTCGTAGCTAAATCTGCCTCGAGATATTTTGAAAAAAAAACGAACTGCACGCTAAGAATGTTATGCTTTTTGAAACCGTCGGAATATAGATTCTCGACTTGACACAATGACATTTACAGTCACTAAACGAAAATGATGACGAAATAACGGACTGTCATAGACATCATCTTTACTATATATTTCATTCTTTGTATCTTTTTTTTTTGGTATTATAATTTCGACGAAATTTATCATAATTATATATCCTGTCAAATTTTCGTTTCTCTTCATTTTGTCTTTTGTCATGTATGATAATTGTTTTACTTATCTTTATCAAGCTCTTCCATTTATAAAATCATTAAACCATATAGGGTTATTAACCAAGTAGAAAATTCCCTACCTAAAGTTTAATTTGAGCTCCCAAATCCTTTAATCTTTTAATGATTGGATACGTAGTTGAAATCTAAAATCAAGATTTTGCCCATCCAGACTCATTACTAATCTTCTATTGAAAAGTCAAGAATTTTGCTTACTATTTCATTTCTGTATACGCAATATTAGTTCATTAATGTTGCCTCTAAAATTCTAAATAAATATCGCGCCTTAAACCGAAATTCCAGTTTCTAAAGAGGTTTATTAAAGGTAGAGCTTGAACTTCATAAGAGTCCGCGAGTCACCTTAGTTCTACTTTACGTAGTCATTTTATGACAACCATATTAACATCACTGACTCTCATTACGCCTACGTTACGACAGCAATACTTTTTTCTCGCAAACTCACTAACTTGTAATATCTTTGCGAAGTTTAATTTTTCTAACTTTTGCGAATTATTTTTCTTTATAAATACCTGAATACAGGGTACTAGAAGTAAACTGGGATATTTATTTTTGAATTTAAACAGTTTTTCTCAAGTTAACAAAAAAACTTTCTCAACCATCAAGTTTTAATAACAAAACAAATTGATTATCATACAACGAAAATTGTTTTGTCTGTATGATATGCGATCTGATTTGGTACAAAAGCGAATTCAGATACCTTAAGTTGATATATTTTCGCGTGGACTTAATTTCGCGGTCGGCCAATATTTTTGATATCGCATGGATTTAATTTCGCGGTTAAGCCCTACCTGAAAAAATTCGCGTGGATTTAATTTCTCTGTCAGGGGGAAAAAATAAAAAAAGAGCAAGTTCCAATAATTTTTTCAAGATTCTTTAAAGAAGTCAACTCTAGGTATGGCAACTATTTTCACTGATACATTTGAATTTACTGCTGCTGCTTGTGGATTTCATGAATATCGGAGGATATGGCTGCTAAATTAAGGCCAGTTGCTTAACTGCTATTTCGAAAATTAGTTTCCAAAGAGAATCTACGATAAAATTTAAAAAATAACAACCTAAAAAATCCATTTCGCGTGGGTTTAATTTCGCAGTCGGCTGAAATTTATTGATTTCGCGTGGATTTAATTTTATCCACGCGAAATTTTATCCATTTTAAGTAAATCAAATAAAAACTTGTCACAAATAACCAGGTCATCTTGGGGCCTTAGGGACGTAGTGGTCTGTAGTAGTGTGCGTGTGATGGGGGGACAGAAATAAATGTAAAGTATAACTTATCGATGTTCAGACCACTACGTCTGAATAAATAAAGAAAAATACTGGTGATATTTTAGAGAATAAATTGATGTAATTGTGCTCCTTTGAACATTGCATGAAAGTTAAAATATTTCTTAAAATATTTGTCACATTTGAAATAGCGCCTGTTGTTAAAGACCTGGATCTAAGCAAAAAAAGATTATTCTTCTTCTTGTACTCCAGAAATATCTCTGAATTAAGGTAAGGTATGCACTTATGATGGAACAGTCATGCATAGCCGTAGGCTAATCCACGGACTATAGCTCCATCTAGTGTTTCGTCAGGTACCAACTGACTACCCAATTTCCCTCACATGGCATGGGTTGACCCGACGGACTAACAGCCTAACGATTGTAGTATCACACTTCAGTTTATATTAATTAGCCTTCAATACTTCAGAGTAGTATTGATTTTCTGTTAGTGCGACTGGGTATTGAACTCAGATCGCACGGTATCTAGTAATGATAGATGTAACACTTAACCGCTCAGCCATTCATCCATTAGGCTATAGCTAATATAAACGTATTCATAAAATCAAAAATTGTTTAGTTCATGCCTTTAATATAATTAAAATCATTTCTTTAATATGCATTTTACTTGTTGCAGTCTTGTTGCGATTTATATTAATTCAGTAATCAATTTATTAAAGATAAACTTCTAAGCTATTCATGACTGAATCATATTTATTAACTTTAAAACAATTATCCCAGCAGCCAGCAGCCTGGACGAGGGCTGAAGTGAAATATTGGCGCTGGGTTACAGATCGAGTCCCACTGATGATTTCATAAAATGATCACTCGCGGGGGTAATTCTATCATAGTTTTAACGCTAATATATAATAATAACATGATTTAAACGCTAAACGTACTGAGCATTTTTAAAAGCTATAATAATCCGTACCCCTTCTCTATAATCCTTAAAAATCGTGAAAAGGAGCTGAAAATTGGCAAAATTATCGTTTTTCATATGATATAACAGAAAACTAGAAATGTTACCTGGTTCATATCTTGCTGACACCAGCCTTTTTGTAATGGCGTCTCTATAATGTATAGAAAAACCTGGCGAGTGCTACCCTTTCTAAAATCCATACGAATCATATAATTTGGTTGAAAGTGGAGTTATAGTCTCTAATTAATATGATCTTCCAGAAAAATATCACCTGGTTCATTATTTTTTTGACGTCAGCATTTTTCTGTGATCACGTCATTATATACGTATAAAAAACCTGTGATTTGCCAAAAAATGACGACACTCAAAATTGGTGGAGATGTTTCTTAAAACAACATAAACCTATCCTGAAAAAATAAGCATCACCATTGCCATCATCTCGTTTGAAACTATGCATCACTAGAATGTGCATGCATGTCAACAAATAGAGTCGGTACTTAATTATAACAGTTTAAAGGCTATTGCATTATTTTTATCATTCCTTATAAAAGGTAAAAGGTAAAAGTCTTACATCTTATTTTGGAGAAACTTTAAGAGGTTTTCGGCCGTAATCTTCGATGACTCAAGAACGGTTGAAAAGATAACTTTTCATTTGATGAGATAAGGAATGCTTTGGATTGACACTAATAGCAAAAAGTACGAGGTGCCCATATAATATATATTGTTGTATCTTGCAGCGAAATAGCGCAATTTGATTGGTTGATTACTGCGTGACATTTTTTTACATTTTACACTATGATTACTTTAGTTAATAAGTACGTTTAGTGTTTTAAATGGGCGATATGAAAAATGCTCATTATAATCGGGCTTGGACCTCCGGACTCAGATCAAAGGAGTACTAATTTTATTATCGCCACTTCAATATAAAGGGTAAATTAACGTAGTTTGAAATAAACTTTAATTGGACCTCTACAACAGGGCTTTAGAAGCAAAATCAGTGTTGTTAAAGAATTATAAATCACGACAGATCCATTTGTGCACATTTTTTTCACTTTACAAAGAATAAATTGATCAATTACCATCCCCTGTCCTCTCTTTGTGTTACGGAATATAGTAGGGAGTATAGTCATGCAATGGATCAGACCATAGCCAGGGGCAGCCAAAGGTGTTAGGGAATACAGAAAAAAATGGTTAAAAATACAGTCAGAGGTGGTAGGGAATATAGCCAGGACAGGATTTGGTAGTTGATATCAATAGATAAATATATTACAGTATTGCTACATCTGATACATTTGAATATTTTCTCTACAAAATAATGATTTTCCCTTCCCTAAATACTGTCAACTTTTATGCATTCAAATGGTTAGCTTTACATACTGATAAATAGTGTTCTCATTTTTCTTTTGATGCAAAATTCATAACATTAATTGCGATTTTTATTTGAAACAAAGAAGTGGATTCTACTTTATTTTTAAAAATAACCATGCCATATTAAAGTGCCTGATAATATCTGAAATATAAGAACAAATCAGCCAAATCAAATAAGTTAAACCTCCCGATAAGTTGAACCATATTTTCAGTCCATTGCAATGTTTTATTTTGGATAAGTTGAACTTTGACAAAATAATTTTATTTTGTTCTTTTATTTGGTCATAAACTCATTTTTTCATGATCCATTCACATTCTATTATTATAATTCTACTCAAAAAATAAATATTCGCTCTAAAATAAGTGTATTCATTAATAAACTGAATACATTCCATACCCGCCTCTACTCCCCAAACCCGCACAAGTACTCAACATGCACATAGTTCAAAAAATCTGGCTATATTTGGTCCATTTTCTCAACTTCGGATAAGTTAAACCTCTCGATAAGTTGAACTTTTTTTTGGTCAATGGAGGTTCAACAATGTATTACATTTCAAAAGTCTTGGTAATTACTCTAGGTTTCTTCATAACTTCATAACTTCATATCTCAAGAGAGCTATAGTAAAGTACTTTGGTGTAGTGAAAGAAACGATTAACGAAGGTAATAGGGAAAAACGAAGATGAAAAGTCGCAACTCCTAGTAATAATGGTTTATAAGATATGAACTTATATCAGTAGTGTGTGCGCTTTAAACTCGAATATTTTTTTGAGAAAAAGTACCTTTTTTTTAATTTATCTACTCATTTCTTTATTGCAGTTTGATAGAAACCTAGAATTAGTGCCAAAACCTTTGAATGATCCACTGGCAAAAAGTATAGATAACTGACTTGTATATTAAAGATTATAACAAGCGGTAAATAAGTCGAAAAAGAATATTTTGATAAATCAAATCTTACAACCTCAGAGATGGAATTAGGATGGGATTTGGACTGGTTTGTAATGTTTATCGAACCGCCTTTCATAAAGGATATATTTAAGATTATTATTTGATGTTTTGTATGAATAAAATCCCAGATTCAACGAAAATAACAAAATAATTTCCAGAATACTTTCAAACCTTTAATGAAATTTATTTAAATGAAAATAAATTATTTGCATTAGCTTATAAGCTTAAACGTTGTATCTTTATCAGGAACTTTCTAATAATGTGTAATAATGATAATAACAACTTCATTTGCTCCTTGAATTATAACGAGCTAAATCAAGATTAAGCAAGTAATATCATATTTGATAAAGATGAGAAGTCTCTGCCAATCATTTTAGTCTGTATCTTTCAAGGAGGTTTGTATAAATTCTCATAGCCACACATTCCTTAAAAAAATATCAAAAATAATAGACATGCAGAAAATATAAATTCGCAAAAGGGGTGGCTGTGAGTGCTTGTCTTAAGAACTATAGACATGATCGAGACTCGGGGGGTTTGCAACAGGTCACAAAAACGTGTTCTTAAATGAGAAAACTTGAACTCTTCGAAGGAAACATTCAACTTTCCACATGAATGATACCACATGGTTTTATCTAACCTCTTGTATATTTAACCATGGTATCTTAAAGAAGCCCCAGTAAGATAATTGTATGGTGTTTTACAAGATAAACCATATAAATAATACTAAAAAACGAAAGAAGATTTTAAAGGAGTTAAGAATCAAAGGAACTGTTTCTGTTTTCCTCCCCAGGTCTTAGAAATTTGACACGTTCTATAACTTCGTCATTTTCCAGATCCAACTAAGGTACAATAACTAAAACAAGATGCCAGGGGGTACATCTTTAGGACGAGATTTCGAAAGATTCCAGAAGAAATCAAAGACATTTTGAGAGTGCTCAGACGCTTCAGAGTAATCCCAAAAAATCTGAAAAGATTCCTCATGTGTTTCCAAAAGAATCGACAAGTAAATTTACCCCTTAGTTTTATACTCCGGGAGAAATATGACAAAATTTCCTTGACCCCTCATTTTTGGGTGTCGAATTTATTTTTTGCTGAAACAATGTTAGGATGGACCCTAGAGCCAATATCAGGTGTATGCAAACTTGGCATCCTTTGGCAAATTGAGATAATGACGTCATCACTAAAGGACGTAATTAGTGTTTTCCACCCAGCTAGTGAAAAATATTTTTTATTAAACATAATGTTATTAGAAGTCATTTTATACATTAGAAGATTAGATTATTATGAAAGAAGGAGATGCTTTGAACATATATGGATACAATCAGCCATATTAGAATCCAATCACCTGTTTTTTGACCCAAATTTGGCCCAAAATCGGGCAAAAAGTAGCTTTTTCAATAAAATCGTTATTCATAAGCTGATAGGTCATTTATACAGGGAAGATAAGATTTTTGAAGTTATATAAAACATATGTGAGGATAATCATTAATTGCCAAGTATCCTAATTAGGACCCAAACTAGACTTTTTATCAGAATAAAAGTTGATATATAATCCTTTGTTATGGACCGTATTAGGACCTTATCCTGCGTTTGTTGCCCAATTCGGCAATGAATTGGGGCCTCACAGAATTTACAATAATATTGATGTAGTTGTTATAGGTGGAAGTGCATTATTTTGGACCGTAAATTGGCCAATAAAAGGAACTGTGGAAGATCTTGCTAGGCAATTTATTTCAACATTTCTAAATATCGTTATAGCATCAAAGGTTTTACAAGGGGAGAACAATTCATTGATGTGCGGTATCAGCATCATTTTCTACTTAGCACTCCTCTTCCATCACAACAAATAGTCACATTTGGAAGTCAGTAGGGATGGGATTAATTTAATGGATAATTTAAGAGCTAGCCATGAAGAAGAAAATATTAGAATTATTCAGCAAGTCTTCTATACTGCAAAAAATGGAATTAAGTTGATTTAAGTTGTATGTGACGACACTGACGTACTTGTTCTATTATTAGATTTTTTGAAAAACATTCATTAAAAGCCACTTTTCTGATGCAGAAAACATACCATAAGCAAAAACAATTAATATAAATGAAACAATCGCCTCTTACCTAGATCATTTATTTCTTACTTTCAATGCATTCACTCTCTGGTTGCGATACCGTTCCTAAGCATTACAACGTTCGAAATAAGAAATCACTCAATATTTCGATCTAGAAGAAATTTTCATTTAAGTTCTTAGAAAAAACTGACTCGAAAATAGAAAATATATTTTCCGAAGCTACTAAGTTTAAAGGATTGTCTTATGGACTGCCAAAGCAAACTGTCCTCATCAAGATTTAATTTATGGAGAAAAAGAAAGGAAATAAAAACTGAAAACAGAGTTTTATGTTCTCACACGGCCTAAGCAAGATCTTCCACTGTCACGTTTATTTGCCAATTTAAGGTCTAAACTAATGCTCTACCACATATAACAACTGCGTCAATTTTATTGTAAATTCTGGGAGGCTATCTCAGGCCAAGTTTATGTTCGAATTGCGTAACAGACGTAGGATAAGGTTCTAATACGGCCAAAAACAAATAATCATATATCAACTCCAACAATCTTATCTTCCCTGTATAAATGACCTCCCAGTTTATGAATTTGGGCCCGATTTAACGGGAGAATTGGATCCTAATGTGGCCGTTAAAAAATAACGATTGTATCCAAATATGTTCAAATTATCTCCTTCTATCATAATAATCTAATCTTCTAACGTATATATGACTTTTTAGCTTTTGAATATCGACTTTTATTGAAAATGCTTTTTTAAGGCCCGGTTCTGGCCCCAATACGCGGGAATTGGTCATAATATGGTCATTAGAAAATGTCCATTGTCCTTAAATGTTTTCAAAATAACTCCTACTACCACAATAATCTAATATCACCATAATCTAATGACTTTTCAGCATTTTTTATATCGATTTCTGTTAAAACCATATTTACATGAATAATTAATTAACCTTCAAGTATTCACGCCAAAATATTGATTTCCAGACTCAAGTTCTATTTTGAAAATTAATCAGCAAAAAAATTAATTTTGATTGATATGTAATAACATTATGTTTGATGAAAAATAATATTTCACTAGCTGGGTGGAAAACACTAATTAGGTCCTTTAATGATAACGTCCTTATCTCGATTTGCCCAAGGGTGCCAAGTTGGCATACACCTGATATTGGCTCTAGGGCCCATCCTGACATCGTTTCAGCAAAAAAAGATCCCGCACCCAAAAATGAGGGGCCATTGAACTTTCTCCTGGACTATAAATAAATTTACGACTTACAAACTAAAAACTGACCTTTCATCTTGATCAAGCTTATAACACTCCAAACAGCTTCCCCCGTCCCTGTTCTGTGAATCAAATCGGTAAACTCTCTTGCTGTCTTTATGACTGAGCTTTGATTGTTGCCTCTATTTATTGACGCTTCAAACAAATAATCAGAATTCGATTTTCTTTGAGAAATAACAATTGTTATGGGATCATTAAAGAAATAATTTGGTTTTTTCGTGTGAAAATCGATGATATTGCCATCCACGTTTGTGTGTATTTGTATCAATGTTAATGTTGATGTTTCTCTTCTCATGTAAATACACGGGTGTTTATAATTTGCACCTGTCGTTACGCAGAACACGTTGTACCACTTTTCCTCACTCATTTCCCACAAACTAACATCGAAAGTTAACTCATATCGATACTCCTTTAAAATCTTTTTTATTTTACCAAGTTTATTAATATTTGTTGTTATCGGTGTAGTTATCAAGACGTCTGGACAATCTATTAAAAAAGAATAATGCCAAAGATGGTAAATTTTTAAGACTGTCTTAAAGGTTGTAACACATCGCAGGTTGTTAACAATAATTTTCTTCAGGTATTAACTTTTTAAAAATCTTTTGTTTTTTAGAGGGGCAAAAGAAGAGCGCTTTTCAGAAATTTTCAAGAAAATGACATTTATGAAATCTTCAATGGAAAAATGAAGATGAAAATGTTGGGTATCTGGTATAACTGGATTTCAAAAAATCATTGAAATCTTCTCCTTTTGAAAGCCCGGACGTGTATAGGTTAACAGGGTTTGAGGAGCCAATATTTACCATAAAGGCCCATTAAGATGTCCAAAATGTGAATAAAGGAATAGTTTTAACTGAATGTGATCAAATGCATGGCAACATCTTAGCACAGTTTCAACATCAACGTAGAAAAAAAACTAGTAGCTGGTATAATATTCTTATAATAGATAGCAACTTATTCAGCTATTATGTTTTGTTGTTATGTTTTGAAATAATACCCTAGCAGTTCAAACTTGCTAACTTCTATATAAGGCTCTTGGAGTTACCGTTGGAAGTAGAGGGCACCATGATTAAAGGTTAATTGTAAATGGTTAATGGTTTGCACTTTTGACGGGACAGCCATGCACAAGCTCTTTACGTGCTTATCGAGGCAATGGCTTAAGTCCCACCTAGTGTTTCGTCAGCTACCAATTGACTGTTTCAATCAACCTTGTTTTAGTTGGAATAATCTGAAAAACATTGCAGATGATTGATTCTATATCACAAATTAGTCTTACTTCATCATTTAATTTTGAATAAGGATATGAATTTCTGAATTCAAATAAGGATATGAATTTCTGAATTCAAATAAGGATATGAATTTAATTTATAAGATCATTATTAAAGAAAAGATGTTTTTATTTCTATACTCTATAAGATCAATTTCAGACATTTTGAGTTGGCAGTTGTGGTAACAACATTAAATCTCAATGACGTTTTTTCTTTTGTTGATCAGAGTACAAGCGGAATCCTTTTGCATTCTAGCAATTTTGGTCATTTGAAAGTAGATTCATAGTAGACTATTTATGTCTTTTTTCAGTTGTTTAAGACAGATTCTTTTCAAGAAAATATTTGAAACTATAAAGTTAATATCATTTTTCTCTCCCTACGTCTCATAAGGAATTGTCGCCAAATATCGGCTAACTCTAGCCATTTGATTGGCTAGATATTACAGGATCAGAAAGCTTTTTGGTTCAATCTAAAATGTCACAATTTCATGTTTCGTATAAACCAAAAATAATCAAAACGCCTAATAAGCACTCGCTATTTTATTCTAATCTAATACTATCATTCTATTGAATGGATATTTTCTATATTTGAAAATACCCTAAAATAACTATTGATGAGTTAAAGCTGGGCCGATCTTTTAAATCAAAAGCAGAACACGACATGAATTCTATTACTTTCAAGGAAACTGATTTGTTCTTGGCTTAATTAATAATTAATTTACCGTGGGAGAGGCTATGAGATATAATTCTTAGACTATGATACGGCAAAATGACATATACTCAAAGTATATTTCGTAAATAGTGAAAAACTTTGTAACTTTATGCGATAAAAGCGTCAATGAATATCCGATTTAGATGATTTTCGCATCAAACGAAAGCAGAAAAATAGTTCATTCAGGTGGTTTTTGTTGAAATTAAAGAATAAGAACATAACAAAAATGAAGGTTAAAGAAAATCGTAAATGAAGAACTTGGGGATAATATATCTAGAATCTTTTAAGCCTTGCTTACCGATTGGGCTTTTTTAGTTTTTGAATATCAGACCAAATTGTAGATCCCCCTTACTTGTTTTTTTACTTATTCAAAAAATAATGTAGAAACCACCTTGCGTTAATGTTACAAAAAATAAGCAAAGACTTAGTACACTGCTTGAAGTACATAGGAACTAGTTACGATGTCTTTGCTTGATTTTTGTAAGTCAAGAAAAATAATTGTTGAATTATCGTGAATAGAATGGTTATTATAATGTTATTGATATTTATAGATCACTGATCTAAAAAGTCTTATTTACTAAATTTGGAAAGTCTTTTGTACATTCTTTGAATTTAGTTTGCTATTGTCTCTTTTTTATTGAAGTTTTTCTTTTTTACAAATCGCCAGAGTGATAGAATATTTATCATTTAAATATATTATATCAGAAAATTTAATCAATTATGAACAGTAAGTATAATAAGGCCGAATTCACAATTTTTGGAACCAAATTGGGCCTAAAATAGCGTATTTCGATAGAAATCGAAGTTAGAAAGCTAAAAAGTCATTTATAAATGGCGAAATTTGGTTATTATGATGCTTTAAGATAAATGGGACATATCTGATGACAATGGACTTTTGCCAATGGCAATTTAGGGACCAATCCCTCAATTTTGGGCACACAAATAGATCTAAAATAGCATAATTTAATAAAAAATCGATATCTAAATGCTGAAAGCCAACGTGCAATTCGATTTTTATGATAGTTTGAGATGTGTGGAAAACATATACATGCAAAAGTTGTTTGCCAATGTCCATTTCAGGGCCCAATCCCCATTCTTGGGCCATGATTGGGTCTAAATTACCATATTTGAAAAAAAACGATACCATAATTTTCTACCTTTTAGTAAGGACACTCAATGCCATCGTTTGCCATCGTTTGAAGGAGTACAAAATATTTTGCCCATTTCTTTCTTAATTTTTTCTATCAAATTGTTTTCAATTTTTTTTAGCAAAACTATTTGATATCTTGAACCGTGTTGGCTTTTTGCTCATTGAGTACATTATTTGTTAGTTTTCCTAACTTGTTTTTAAGAGAATTTTTTATCGCTAACTAACGAGTGTAATTGTTGAGCTAGCAGCTTGAATATACATGCAGCATCCAATCCATATAACCCAATTGTGTGTGTGATAGCAATATGAAACTACATATTAGATTAGGAATATCAAATAATATCAGTTTATTTTTTTGAAAATCTTTTAATGAAATCCATTCCCGACAGTTTAGCGGGTCCAAATTTTAAAAGAAATTTCCTAACTAAGGTTTTTCCTCGTAGAGACACAGACATAAGTGAGTACTATTCTTGTGGATACTAAAATACGAAAAAAATCATCATTACTGGGTATCAATGTTTATCAAAGAAAGGAAAAATCAAAATGTAAAGGGTACAGAAATTATCTTATTGTAGGGGTATGAAATGTTTTGACTGATGGTCGTACCCCCACTACGAATTAAAGATGTTCGACCCCTAAGAGGTTTTTTTAGGGTGATCATTCAACCAGGGCACTCATTTACATTTCTACCTTTCAAGAAGGGCGCTTATTTGAGCTAGGGCGCAATTTCAAATACGTATGGTATCTAATATTATTTTATATAATGAATATTCATGATAATTTGAGACATATATGAGTACATTTATCAATGATCATACAACGCCTTAATCCCTCGTTGTTTCGCCCACATTTGGCCTAAAATTGCATTTTTTCAACATATCATTATCTGACAGCTGAAAAGTCATTTTGAAGACAATAAATATTGATCAATTGATATTTTAAGACCCAATTCCCTATTTTTGAGCTCAAATCAGGCTTTAAATCGCGTGTATCAATATAAATTTATATCTAACCGCTGAAAAAGTATTTAGTTATTTTAACAGGTATCCCACACTTGGTATGAATAGAATTTTTTATTATTTTTCCTATTGGAATCTGAGAGGAAATTGACTGAAAAAACTATAAGACTTTGAATACAGTTTATAAAATTTTCAGGGTAATTCTCAAAAGATTAAAATCTTCGTTTACCTTAGTACATCTATGTAGCCTGTCAGTTCAAACTACACACCCATGTACACTTCAGTGTTATGGTCAAAGTTTTGTTTGACGATGATGCCGATTTACCTGCTTTAATATTCCTTTTATTTTTTTGATTTCTTTAGGTGGTTCCTTTTTGCTTTGGTGAACCTTTTATATATATTATATTCAAGAAAAAAAGTTTCAGACCCGTTGTTAATCGCTGAGAACGTTCGTCCTTCGATGAGAATTTCTGGTGACACACTTACCTAAGAAAATCTTTGCACTAATTTGTGATTTGCAACCCCGCACCAATATGTATAAATCGAATTGGTGAAGGCATTGGCATACTTGAATTAACCTTTTCGCGAGGGTATTCCATAGGAAAACTGGATTAATTCATGTTTTTTAGTTCCAATAAGTGATTTGTCAAATTTATTGAAAACTACGATCATACTCTAATCGAAACGCATGTATTTTACTGGGAAAACAGTTGTTGTTACAGACTTACACAATCTTTGAGAGGCTTGATATTTGGATCGACGTTGTAACTGTGGGCAAAATACTTTAGAATTTGGGCCCCAAAAGAGAGAACTGGGGCCTAAAATAGCACCGCATAAATCAAAATACCAAGAGATTTAAATTTCACCATAAGTGAGTGATTTTTCAGCTTTTAGATGTATAATATTTAAAATACGCTTTTGCAGGCACAAACTGGGCCCTAATATGCCCATTGACAAGCAATTATCTTCCTCAAACTATCATGACAATCCTATTGCACGATGCGTATTTGGCTTACAACATCTATATATCGATTTTTTATCAT
>JAUKPT010000016.1:0-40225 GCA_032273505.1 Nanomia bijuga | reverse complement strand
GCCGGGGGAGGGGCAGTCTGTCTGTCGGTCGGTTGGTGACGTCATTGTTATAAACGTGTCCCAATTTCCTAACCATACTTTGCCAACCTTAGCCCTTACTGACCTTGTTTGGGGTTGTTTGGGGTGGGTGAGTTTGTTATCCTCAAAAAAATGGTCCAGATAGGGCTTTTTCACACTACTCTAGCAGGCCTAAAAGACAAGCTCTGCAGTCGAATCGATTGCCAATATCTTGCTTCTAAGGTTTCTGTGTACAGTCTTGGTGTCCATCCTTACCAAGCATGTAACATTCTAATTCTGATATAAAATTCAATTATTCTAGTTTGTTTACCATATTTCTTAGCTTGACGAGTTTGTTCTCTCAGAGGGAGCTAGTTTAATGCATCCATAACATCAATTAAATAATAGGATACAGTTTGGTTTTATTGTAGGAAGTTCTTGGTGTGTTTATTCTCTCCGTACAACTTCTATATATACATCATGTCTTTTTAAGCTGTGAAAGGAAGCTCATGTGCTAAACAGTCATAATGAAACCTTCTTGTAGTTTCTCGTCGAGCAGGATATTCTCATTTCTCATTTCAATTTATTTCTGTCGTTGTTGATGTAAAGACAACCTTCCTTCCCCTTTTTCGTTCATCGCGCGACCTGTCTGCACCATGTGTTCTCAACTTGTTCTAGAGAGAGACATAAAGAAAATTGTAGCTATTATATGTTGTTTCTTTTTTTGGTTCTCATTGAGTAATGGATTTCATCAGATCACGAAAGTTGATTAATTTTTGGGGACAAGATGATGATTTTGTGAGCGAATGATTCTATCGTTAATTGAACCAGATGAGGAAGTTTAGATCAGAATAAGTTGTGAAGATCGATTTTAGTTTCGGTGGTGTAGAAAGTTTCAATAGTTTTATTATTGGTTCTTATAAGCCAGGTAAGGTGCTTTTCTTTTCTTTTTTTCCTTACTTTTTATGTGTTTATTCTGTTGCAAAGGCCTCTTGAAATTCGTTTATAAATTAGACATCAGTTTACGTTTTAACACCTAATTCAAGCCCATATCGATTCCCCACTTTTTTGTTTGATACCCTCATGACTTAAATTTTCCATCAGAAAACCTTGTGTTGGTTTCTTCGTGTAGTAATGCAATATGTGTTGGCACTTGTCTTAACATATACAATATATTGTTTTTGACTTCCGAGTAAACATCTTAATTGATATTAGCACTTGACTAATTACTTAAGGAAAAAATGGAGATTTATTGGCAAGTCTTTCCTTCTGTGCCTTGACGTTGTTTTGCCTCATACATCTATTTATGTTTGTGTGTGCCTTCAAATTCTATTATAACATTAGTAGATTTTTTTTTAGATGGTCTTCCGTGACTTTAATAAATGCTTATTACCCTTAATTGGCGTTCAAGATTAGGACCATTTCAGAGAGAAAAGGAATAAAGCACATTTTTCATTTTCGACTATTATTTTAGCTTTCCTAGCCATTTTACGGTTGTTAAATACTTTAGGAAATATTAGATTCATTCCGCCTAATAATGGGAACACATGCTAAACTGTCGACGAGTGTACTTCGTTTCAACCGAGTAGTAAATTGATATCACTTACATGTTAGATTATAGTTGAGGCGATCATGTGACGTCGAAACAAGAGCATGCTAATCCCTCATTGATTACGGATCGAGTTCAATTTCATCTCGAGTGTGTGTTTGCTCATGAATAGGAAATTGTGGTCTGAAGCCTGCATGTGGTATACGAAGAGTTCGCTATTGTCCTTCCTCGTAATACACGCTCTGAGTTAAACTGTTTACTTCAACAATAGATCATAAAGCTTGAAGACAGCGAGAGGGGGGATTTATGCATTCGGAAAAAAGAAACTTTCTTTTTATAGCAGTGATGTGTTTATTCGGGATTTTCTGTATTATAATAAAACGTAATGATGTAGTTGGCCTCAAATTGAAAACAAAATTAGTAACTCAGTTGATTTTTTTTAATGGTTAACTCTACATCACATTGTATGCACTGTTCGGGGTAGAGTTTTTCTTGTCGCTTGTTATGTTATGAAAATCTTGCGTCATCTCTCGACGGAAATTTTTTTTTGTATTGCAATCAAGTCTCACAGTTCCAAGCTTAGTCTTTTAATTTTCCGATTTTCATATATTGTAAAAGTTTTAATAATGTCTTTGCGAATCATTATCTCAACTCAGTCTTATTGCATAACCTTTTTAAGTTATCTAAGTTCTATAAGTTTTTCTAGCTGACGGCTTAATTAAAGCTATTTTGTTAATATATACACAACTCCTCTTCTCAAAAGAATATTTTCCCTGGATAAGATTTAAGAATTCAACAGACCTTTTTATATAACCGTTTTATTGAAGAAAAATGTGAAAACAAAGTGCCAAGTTTTTTCTTTTCAAGTTTACATGCTGTTGTAGGTGGTTTGTTTGTGCAGTCCAAGTTTACTTATAGAAAGCTTTCAGATTATGTAATAAAGAATTTCACATGATAAATCATATAGAACAGATCGTGTATTTTGAGTCAACTGTAATTCCTTGTTAGTAAAAGCAAAGAGTCGTTTAGCCTATCAGTGCACCTGGCTGGTGACACGCCTATTTAGCTACCAAGAGCACGTGATCTTCAATATTTAATTAGATAAAAAAATGTTTAATTTTGTCATTTATCCCTTTTTAAAATCATAAGTTCATACCGAAAGTCGGGTACTTGCGGGGGATTTATAGCTGTCCTGTCCATGATTGGTTAATTATATACCAGTTGTCTTGGATGGATATTCTAGGCAATAGTATTATATGTTCAAAATCCAAGAATTTCAAAGTACTCTTCGGTTGCTTTGCTTAAAACCCGGACATGAACTACTTATCTCTTGAATATTCTGTTTTTTTTTTGTGAAAAAAACTCAATAAAGCAGAAGAAATACTCCCACTCACATGGTAAAAACGATTTCTGTACGAAAAGTTGTTTTCTTGAAATGTGACTGACATATTTTTTCTTTTTGATGCTCTTATTTTTTGTATTTTTATAATTATATTTAGTTAAACCTAAGTCATCAATGTTTATAGTTTGAAATGCCAAACCCAAAATACCTTGGCACTAGTTCAATCACTTGATCTGTTTTAATATGTAATGCATTTTGAATGCAATGCTTAATTTTTATGAAATATTATTTTTACAATTGAACTTGAATCAAATTTCTGCTGTGAACATGGTTCTTTAAAAATGTTGTTTTCTTTTAATCCAATCTTACCTTTTGTATTCAGGGTTGTTTTTCTTCTTCCTACTGCCTCTTCACCGCACTCTTTATCTTTCTTTTGCTATCTTTCTTCTATCAGTGTATTATAGCAAAATGTGTCTTTAAGTATCAGTGTATTATATAAAAATGTGTAGTTCTGGTGTGCCCCCTACTTAGTCTCCTAAATTGTTATTGTGGTTCTGTATTCTAAGGTTGAGTGAAATGTGGTGGGGTCGTTGCAATGCTTGAGTTGATGGTAGTATTAACAATACACAGCTATCCACAGTGTGTTCTGTCACTTAAACCAATATTTTCCTCTCCTATCATTAAGATGAAACTTTGAACTCTTATTCTTATTTTTTATAAAAAATTGTATGCGTAAGTAGTTTTTCTCTTTTTTTATTTCTCTTCTTTTAAGCTATTTCTTATTCGAGATGAGCCTGTATTTATTCGAAGTTTTTACATTCATCTTTGAACGTTTTATCTGCCAGTTTTGATGGTAATCATCATAATAATGGAACGATGAAAAACTCATGGAATGTTTGTTGTCGAAGAGAGAGGAGAGAGAAAAGAAACGAGAACTCTACTGGTTTTGTGCATATACATATCACGTCTTCAGTCTCAACAACAAATAGCTCCAGCGAATAACTTCTGAACTGCTGAGTCGACTCATTGGAGGTAACACTCAGGAACTTTTCGATTCTAGTAGTTTTCGCTTCGTAAAAGTTCTTCTTCATTTTCACTTGGGGTTCTTTTGTACGTTGTATTCATTTCGTTCTATGTTCAATTTTTTCCTCTATTCTTTCTTTTTTTTTTCTTCAATTATTTGTTTAAAATGATGTATAGAGAGAGAATTGAAGGGGAGAAATATGATGAAAATGAAAAAGTCATCTTTATTTCATTATTCAAATGTTCGCATACAACACACCTAGTTAAATAAGAGTGATAGAAAAGGGCTTGTTTGATGTGTTTCTCGTAGGATGATGAAGAAAATTAATTTAAATCATTTAAGTCTCGAAAAAGAAGGTGTTTTTCTCTTCTTTTTTTTTCTTCTTGGTGACTTATTATCGAGTACTAGTTTATTTTCAGTAGTGCGAGGGAGCTGTTTCATCTATTATTCTGTTTTTCATTACTTCGCTCTTTTAAGAGATTTGATAAGTTTTTTCTTTGATTAGGATTGATGATACAGCTATGATTAATTATTTTTTAGTTGAGAACAATTCTTTAAATGGGACTATTTTCGTCATTTTTTATGCGTAATAAGCATATGAAGGTGTTGTATTGAATATTTAAGGGTAATTATTTTTCACCATCTGGAATCGAAATGGATTCAATATAAGAGGTGATATATATAGATATATAGTAATTTTGGTCTGTGTTTTTTTTTTATCTACGAAGCAATTTCTTATTGATTCACAAGTTGGTTAAATTACTTTTAGGCCTCGCTTTTCATTTTCATTTTCTGTCAAGAAGTCAGCAATTACTGTATGAGTGTTGAAATTATTCGTAGTTTTTAAGCGAACACAAGATATAGATAAAGTATAATAGTTTGATATTTAATTATATTCTATTACAGAGGAACAAGGTGGTGAGTATGGGATTTATTTTCGTCATTTCAACACGTCAACACTTTACTCAATTTCCTTTTTATTTTTCTCTATTTTCAGGAGGTGTCGAGTAGCGAAACAAAACCTGGCAAATTATTATGCTGTCCTCAAGAAGGATGCGGTAAAGTCTTTCGTTCGTCCCCCGGTTACCGGTACCATTTGAAGTCACATGACATCGATCCACGCCCACACGTCTGCCACTGTTGTCACAAAAAGTTTAAAAGTGCCAACGGTTTAAAGTACCATTTACGTAAAGCACATCACATCGAACCTGTGTTGTCGAAACAGAACTTGAACGGCGGTGTCAATCAGAAGAATTGCGACTCGTTAGGTTCAGAGGATGAACATTTGTTTCCACTTAATGACTCGTATTCAAGGAATTTTATGAATGGAAGTTTTTCAGACCGTAGACCGAATATACCGTCTCCTCTTGTCAAAAGTCCATTAGGATTGTCGTCACCTTTAATGAAGAACTTGCCAGGCATTCCAAGTCCACTATTAAAAAGTCCAATGGACCTCTACTCATTAGGGGGGTCGGCCGGCTCTGGGATAAACAGCCCGTACCCGAAAGATCGATATTCTCATTTTTACGATAAAAATGAAAACTGTTTACAACGTAACGGCGATGCATATTCTCGGCGTCCGCCTCCACCTGACGATTACGGTCGACAAAATTCGAATGACTTTTCACCGTACCCGCCTCGGAACTCGTTGTCGGAATACACACAGCAATGCCAACAAGCGAATAACGATTTCCGACAGCAATGTCAAAGACTGTCGTCGGGATCGAGCGATAATTACAATTCGTACCCGAGATCGTGCGAATATTCCTACTGTCGGAAGTCGGAAAGTATGCCGCAACACAATTCGTCGGGTAGTTATAGTAGCGACTATCACAGGAACTCGATCAACAGACATAGTAGTAATGATGCGATGTTTGAAATACCGTGTATGAACGGTGAAAAGGATATAAACGGACCTCCGCCGCGACATTGTAAGGATTATGATGGTTGTAAGGATTTTCCGATCCCGAACGAGGGGAAGGAATACCCGAACGATTTAGTCAATCATAACGCGCCGTGTACGGCACCCCACGTGAAAACGAGTTATTCCTCGCATAATAATAGTAATAATAATTTATATGACGAACCTTTACGCGGAGGCGGCGGCAGTAATTCCGTCTACCGTAAAAATCATATATCAGATTCTGGACAATTTAAAGTACAAAATACTGAACAAATCGTGCCCGATATTGGTGTTCCGAACAATCCGTCACCACCCGGACAAAACGGGTGTGATCTGAGTAATAGTAGTAACGGCACGCCGAAAGACTATCGCGGTGCTAGTGAGAGTAGTAATGAAAATGAATTGTCCGATTGTGCTTTTCAGAACGAGAGTTCTGATCTGCCCTTATCCCCACCGAATGGTGTAAGCACCTCTTCGTGTTCTTCTGCTCCTCCGTCAGATTTGGGATTTACTATCAAACTCGAACCGTCAAGTCCTAGTAGCAGCTGTGCTGTCACAAGTAAGTTTTTCAAAGCAACTTTTTTCGGGCAATCTTCTGCTTTTCTTTGTAACGGATTTTAATGGTTTTACCTGGTTACTTGCTAGTTAAGTCTGTTTTAGTGAAACTAATGCAATTTACGTTATAAATCAATGGTTTTAGAAGGGAATTTTTTATTATTAGATTTATTAATGTCCTAGTCCTTCATAACCTTGGTTTTAAATCAAAGTTATCTGGTTTGCCTATTCATATGAAAGATTGTATAGGGGATATATTTTATTTTATTTTATTTTTTTGTTTTTCTTTCAGCATCGTCGACGAGTTCGAACTGTAGTGATGTCTCGAAACCCTTACTTGTACGAAGGACGTCGAAATCGAAATCCATTCCGCCCGCGTTGGTGATTAACCCTGCCATTAAAGCACAAAACAAAGTGAAAGATTTGAATAAGCTCGACCCGGCAAGTCGGTTGCGACATCTGGCTGAAATCGCGACGAGTCCCCGAAGTCCGCTCAATAATCAAATGTCACTCCCGTTAGCCCTGACCCCGAGTCTCCTTCCACCCGAATCGACGCCACATGTTCCTCTAAAAAGTCCGTCAAGGTTCTCATTTCACGACAAAAACGTAAGTTGACTACTTCATATAATTTCTACCCGTTAAGATTATTGTTTTCGTCAGTTTAGTGGATGAAGAAATGTTGGTTTTGATAAATTTTTTATTTTCAAAAACTACCCAATATACTCGAATTTTTTTATGCATTGGTCCCTAAAAATAATTTGGAGTTTAACTCCTTTGTTACTGATCCCTGATATATCTGCAACTGTAGATATTCTGGCGGGTGATACAAATTCTATCTATCTTATTTTTGCTTTCATTGTAATAATATTTTCTTTATTTTCTTACAGTTCTTACTTACACCGACGATATCCAGGTTTAATCCCGAATCTTCGCACACGGATTCCCCGATTACGACAACCACTTCGTTACCAGCATCCCCGTTCCTCGACAACATTCAAACGCCATCGTTCTGGCCTTCACAGACATGGCCCATACCTGTCTGGCTATGCTTTTTGCAGGGTAAGTTGGTTAACTTTGATCGTTATCTCACGTTGGAAACCAAAAATGTCTTAGAAAGGGAAAGTTTTACAGAAACGGATACACTCAGGGTTAATTTGAGGGGGACTGTACTGTAATTTTTCCTAATTTTGATGTATTATTAGCCCCTGTAATTATTAGACCGCTCTTTGATCGTACTGTATTTCGCAAGGATGATTGTATCACTCATCTGATGTAGTACATTTTTTTTTACTTGACTGAGGGTATCGTTTTCAGAATAATTTATGAGCTTCAGATAACCATCATTTTTCTAATTTGAACTAGGAAGATTATTTCTTTCTTTTCGTTCAATTAATTAACTAAAATTAACTTATCTACATCCCCTATACACTTCAAGAAGTCTTTACTTTAGTAAGTTAATTTACCTTTAATTGTAAACTGTCCCTTATGAGAGATGATAAGGCCTAATTAACGAATTATTTCATTCACAAAATCCCGTTTTAATTACATTAAATGTTAGACAAACAATCTGACGTCTATTTCTGTCATTTTCTTTTGTCTTGCTGATCCATTATATTTCATACGAAATTAACGAAGCAATCTAATTAAGTCTTACGAGATTACATGCTAATCCGAAAGAGATGGTTGAATTTCCCGTTCTTTGAGTCTTGCAGATTATTCTTAGCCGATGAAGTAATGCATCGAATATCTCCAGTTCGCGCTTCGAGTTGTCTAGACGCAAGTTTTCTATTTATAAAATATGTATAACAAATAAATGAAATAAAGTATAGGAATAGGAGAAGATTTAACTGTCAGAAATAAGCGAGTGGAGTGGGGTGTGGGATACTTATTACAGGTTGACGGCTATGGGGCTTTACTTTAAGAGTCTAAACGTACTAAAGACATACTTACATGGTACTTAAGCTTATGGAAATTTTCCCTTGCATAGAAAAATTCACTATTTTCTCTAAACACGGGACTTCTCTTTTCTGTACCTTATTATTACGCAAGCTTTCCAAATGGAATGCAATCAGCCTATTAGTGCGACCTATGGCCACTTTCGTCTGTTTCAAAACCTTGAAAAGGCGAATTCTTACTGGCTCCATATTATTTGAAAAGGAAGAGCGGAAATCAAAGTGACAATAATACGATTTTGTTTCAGTATCTCGTTAATACAATCCTACTTAAAAACTCTGTTTCTCAAGCGGCTTTATTTATTTTATCATTCCTTCTCGAAAAATGATAAATCATTGAACTTATTGCCTTATTACAAAGGTATGTAAAGGTAATTAGATTGTTTACGCATTTCTAACAATATTTATTTAAATCATTTCCGGAGAACAGAGTCGGATTAGATTTTCCGAAAGAGGTTATGATCGGGTTGAGTGGATTTGTGACATCACTTGAACGTGCGCGATTAAATGAGATCGTTTGTTGAGCTGAAGGAATTGACTGCGTTAGCGCGTGTGAAAGAAAGGGAATTTTCCCTTCGCCTATTGTGTGCAAAAACGAACTTTGATTATTACCTTGTTGTTTTGTTTACATTGGCAAAAAAATTGAACTTTAGTTTTCTCCTGTACTAATCTTAGCGGATTATAAAATGCATATTAATCTGACCTGGATGACTTTGGTTTCCTGGGTGGTCTTTGTATTGATCAAAATAGAACATTAGTGCCGCAGCATTCAAAAGGGGTTTACAGAAGGCTCATTTTGCTTATATAAGATTAGATGGCTTTATCTGGTCTACTAAATTTGTATTGTTAACGGATGCATTAATACTTTATTAAAAGAAATTGTCTGGAAATTGTCTCCCCAAGTACCATATTTTTATACGTAATAGTTCTGCATTTTGGCTTGACATTTGTCTACCTCTGCAGTTTAAAAACCAGTTAAGGTCTATTTTCCATTGCTTTTCAAGCTTATGTGGTTTTTGTGTGTGATTGAGATGTTTGATTTTCATTTCAATTTCATTTCAGGATGCCGTGTGAAGTTCGAACAGGACGACAAAGAGTTCATGTTGACGGAAGATGTCGCTGCGTACTGTACGACACCAGGCGGGCGTCGGAGAGACGACATGAACTTCTACACGAGTGGGATGAAGATCGTGCAAATACAAGAACAAGACCAGAGCTTCAACTCAGCTCAAGTAAGTTAGGACTCTTTTGTACTAAAAAGGGTATTTTTTAGGAGTTAATCCACTAAGTTTGTGTATCTAAGACCTAACTTGTTAACTGGTTAAACAATCCAAAGATTTATTCAATTCAGATTTTACTTTTAGGAGTTCAAATCTCATCCGTGTGCATCAGTAAATATAAGGGAAGGTTCTAAAATCTAAATTTGAATCTAAGTCGAATTTCCCTAAACCAAGGCCTAATTCCACACTCCCTTGATTTATTTTTCTTACACATTGTCTTCCCATGGTGCTTGCGTCATTGTGAGGAGTAAAGTGTGCAGTCACTTTATATTTGTGATGACACCACATCCGGTTGTGGAGATTCGATCATTTCCGTACTCCCATTACAACGATGAAAGATCAACATGTTCTTGGTTGTTTGTGTTACGTTTACCCTCTCCAGAAACGAAGTATGATCAATTGTTTAACACTTGATATGCGTTGGTTGGAGGTCGTAGTTTTACTTCACGTGTTTTCCCAGTTTTCCTTGATGTACCCGCATATAACCCTTTAAATAGGTGTTTTCTTTCCTGTTCTTTCAGATATTTGCTAAGGAATGTTTTTAATGATATTTATGCATATACATTTTAACTAGAATTTTTTATAAAGGCAATTAATTTCAAAAGTTTTTATATTTGATACGATTTCTTGGGATAATATAGCTATAGATGGGGCTTTCGTGGAAGGCAATTAACTATTTTCGGGCCCTGTAAGAACTCTAAAGGTGACCTTCTATTCTTTAGATTTAAATGTCATTTCCTGGTTTAGCACTGTTGTTAATCAATTTTAGGGAGGGGGTGTAGGCAACCCTATCAGGTCACAAAAATACATCACTTATCGTGTGTTTTTTATTATGAAGTAAATATATTTATAGCTCGATGGAAGGTCTTCTTTTTTCTCGTAAGGCGTGTTTGATCAACCAACCAATTGTTCCGCGTATCTTACTTATCGGACGCGTTACGATAACGCTTATCTTGACGTGACAATATGAGTTGAAATGTATCACAGGCGTGTGGGAGTCGCATCCATATCAACCTGTTGCGTACACATCACGTACGAACTCCCCGCGTCATATTGTCACTCGCAACTCAAATGTCAACTCGAAGGAGAAGTGATAAAGAGGTTGACAACCTTAGATAAAAAAAAAGTCATTAAGCAAATGTTGAAGCGTGCTCATATATGACATACATCCAGATAAGAGGCCCATTCTTCCAGATAATCAATGCAGATTGTTTTTTAGAGTTCTCCCTAATCCTCTTTTATATTCCTACTTTAGGGGTCTTATTTTTAGTACCTGTGGGAAAGAAAACACCCTTTAAACTGGCCCTATGTTCAGAACATATGAGAAGAAAATACCTTTAGTTAGATTTGGTAATTGCATGTACCATTCATTTTATTCCGTGTTGTATCTTAATGACCTTTCCTTCTTTTTATCAGGACATGGTTGAATTAACGTTCGAGCAGGTCATTCCAGGAACGCAGCGGCTCGTTGCCAAGTGTCCCATCGACCATCCGTTCTACGTGAAGAACAAAGGCTGGTGTGCTGCGAGTGCTGCTGAAGCCATGGCACGATACGGTATCCCCTTCCGAACGATTCATGTGAACGATACGGCGATACCCTCCCCACAAAACAAACTCAATCCCACCCCTGGGTGTAATATGTCACCGCTCATATCGTCTGGGAAAGGGCCGCAAGTGTAAGTACCTGAAACTATTAATTTGTGTGCTTGGATTTTTTCTTGGGGGTTTGTCCATTCCTTTCTTTGGTAGTAGTTAACTAAAAGTCATTCATTTGCTAAAAAACCTTTTTTTTTCTATGATTTTGTTTGTTTTTCTTGTACCATGCCATTTGATAATTAATTCTCCCCTCCTCTATCAATAAAGTTTAATGAAAATCCTAATTGGAAAGTCTAATTTATATCATTTTTGTTCTTATCTTTCAGGTTTACCTTCAACGTTCAAGATACTTCAAAATTCTCACCACCGAAGGTAAGTTGCTTCATACTTTCATTCAAAACTCAAACAACGTTATTTTAGGCGAAAGTTTGCACGCCTCTTCGTTCTTAACGAGGAGTTGTCCAAACACACCTTTACCTTACTCAAACATCATTTAACTTTCTCACAACCCTTCGTGCCGTTGATCGATTGAAGTTTTGGTATGTATAATTCGAAATGTCAATTCTATCTTTCCAACGAGTCCGTTGATGCTGTTGTAAGCCCCTCCCTGACCCCACGAAGCACATCAAAACTTCTAACACTTGTTTGACTTCTTATATCCGTTATTTGACTTTTATGACGTAAATAGGGTTTGATCGAAAAATTAAGAAAGTAATTCTTGATGGGCTAGTTTAAGAGTTTGGACTTATTGACTCTCGCCAGGAGGTCGGAGGAAATTTTTGTTCCCACGCGTCCTCCTATTAATATTAAAGCATATATCGGCATTCGACGCTGGCACGTATTAGCGTGAACTTCATGTGTATCGATCCCTCTGTTTTCTTTGTCATTTATGGTTGTCCTTAGGAACACTGGACAAAAATCTTGATAAAATGCGATCATATCGCAAAGAAAAAAATTTTCCTCCATTTTTTATCAGTGGGCCCATTCATTGTGCAGACAACCATTATAAGTTGATACCAATTAAGCTAGTGGCGGGCCCATTGATTGCTGACATCTAATTACACAATATTTGATGATAGTTTGATATTAATGTATTTGGTTGTTTGTTTTGCATTAATTAAAGATGGAGTGAGATATTTGAACGTGTTTCTTAAATCAATATTTGTCCTTCAGATCAGATCCATATCATTCCATGTTTATTTACTCGACACATAATAATTCAAATTTAAAACCTTTTTGATTTTATTTAAATGTGGGCTGTGTAAATTTGCCCCATTTCTCTGGAGCTTAAGAACAGATTCTCATATGTAGTTACAGTTTTCAATTCTTTTATCTCCACTCTCTCCTGGTATTGTTTAAGGACATTTCAATTAATAATCACTTAATTAGTTTTTGGTTTGAACAAAGAGAGACGGCATCCATTCAAGCATTCCCACGTGCAAGTTATTGATGGGTGCCAACTGTCCTCTGGATGCGAACACTGTACTTAGAATTATAAGGTTGATGTGGGGGTTTTACTTAGTAGTTGTTAGAATACATAGTTAAGTGCATTCTAGAGTTCAATATATTCATCCATCTCTTGTTTAGTATGCAATATACTGTTAATTCCTTAACTTAGAAATGTCTTTCTTTTTTTTCTTTAGAAAATCGAGGCACCGTATGAGAAGTCTGACAAGTCTGCGCCATCGTCGTCTTGTATTTCGAGTAAGCCACAAGACACGATCACGCTAACCTACTCTGCGAAATCATCTCAACAATCGAACTTGCCATATCCTCATAAAAACTTATCAACCACTCAGCCTAAACTGGCGAGTGAGCTGAAATCTATATCGGAACAAATGAAACAGAGTTCTAATAACTGTAACAGTAATAGTTCGTCCCTCGAGAGATCGATGAGTGACATTCCGAAATCGACGTCCCCCGATTCCTCTAATGATGCGGAAAAGAGGCGGGTACCGCCGCGTAAAAAGAGACGGAAGCCGGTTCTCGGCAATCAAGAAGACCGACGACCGATGAATGGATTCATGTTGTTCGCGAAAAAGATGCGAGTTGAATTGACGAAGCAGTTCCCTGGTAAAGATAATAGGTAAGCAATTAAATGGCGTGGTCTTGTTGAGTGACATTTTTTGACACAAATAAGTCTGAACTAATGACTTGATATTAAGGATAGTCTTATATAATGGGGTCCAAAGTCCCCTTCGTCACACTTTAGTCATAATTTTGTGTTAATAAGACATTTACGTGGGTCGAAAACTCGAATGCAACACTATCCGTTTTCAATCGATCCTGTTTATCTATGAGAGGATTTCACGACACGATGTCTTCTACAAGCCTGTTCTATTTTTTGCCATCTTGTTGACCAGATAATGTACTTATTTACCAGTTAATGAATCCTCCTTCGATGTTAAATATGGCAAAATCAGTCGTTGCGTGTTGGCACTACACAACATTCCTTGTGGCGAACTTATAAGATCGTCTCTTTCATTCATTAAGTCTCGCGTAGGATCTTCTTAATATTTCCATAGCTTATGCTATGAACTGTAATCATCTAGAAATTTCCTCTATTAGTTCATCTCGTATTTCGAGCTAAAAACTGTTTTTCTTTTGTACTGGCAAGTTCAAATTAACAACACATGATCATTTCTCTTGAAAGGAATCTTTTGCTTTGCAATACATTTATTTTCATCGATTATACACTGCTACTTCCTCCTACGTTTTTAGTAGGCTTTCCAATCTTAATAAATTAACGAAAGTTGTTGGTATTTAACTGCATCCTTTGTTACTTTTCTAATTATAGCTCCCATTTCAAATACCTTGTCTCTTTGTATTGTGTTGATGTTTTATTGAGTAAATTGTGGTCGCTCGCATAATGATTGATCTATTTCTAGCGCATGCGTGTTGGCAGATTTCGTGAGCACAGTGTTGATGTGCTGGTGCTCCTTTTATAGATAAACTCGCATCTTAATTTGAAGGTGTCTCTGGGTGTCAAGTTAAGCTGTTCGTTTGGCGACCTCGAAATGAGTTTTAAACGATCTCCCCAGAAGAGAGAATGGACATCTTAGTGCACCTCATTAAGGTTGTCTGAGAGAAGAGACCAGGTTTTAATAAAGCCCAGTTCTCATTAAACGAATATTATTTAATTTTCAGGGGATTTTAAATCCTCTAATTTTTTCTATGTACTGCAAATTAGGTTATTAGTAATCACGTAAGTGAGAATCAACCTAAGTTTTTATATCTTACGTGTTAAAGGTCTCGAGCTTTTCTGTCTTTTTGAATTCCAATATTGATGGAAGGTAAAAAAAATATCTTTCTAAAACTTAACTTTCTAGATGCAGTTATCTTTTTCTATACACATGCGACACTAAGTCTTACTTATGATCATGTGTTTTTTCCTTTCTGTAGGGCCGTTAGTAAACTACTCGGTGAGAATTGGAGGGAGTTGAGTGAAGAGAAACGCGACGAATTTGCACGCAATGCAAAGGAGATGGCTGACGAACGGATGAAAGTGAATCCGGATTGTTGGAAGAGAAAACATCGAAAAGATAAAGATTCCACTGGGAAGACTATCGGAGACGCCATGTCACAGGATCCGAAGAAAATGAAGTAATTGGATTATTTTCCTTAATTGGTTTGTTAAGAAAATTGTCTTATTTTGGGTGAAATGTATTTTTACACCGTACTAAATGAACTAACTTATCTGTCGAAGAATATTTTATGCTCATAATAAAGTTATTATCGTCTAGACATTTAGAGTTTTATCCTCTTTTTTATTTTCTCTTTTGCTAAAATTGCGTAAATGGAATCAGATTATGATCTTATTTTTTACATAACTTGATGTTTATTTCATCTCTAATTTCCCAAATTTTCCTATTTTTTAGACTTCCTTCACCTGCAGAAAAACTCAATGACTTACATCTACCTACGAATTACGTTGATTCCATGGAACACAGGTTAAAGATTGAAGAATCGGATTAGTAAACGGCATATCCGATATCCGGTTCCACTCGTCGGAACTTAAAATATACGAACTAATAAAAAAAAGAAGATGTCCGCTTCTGTATTTTTTTTAAAAAGATAAAAAATTATGTATATGATATTGGCCATTTTGTTTGGTCGAAAATTATGCCGGTTGCCGATCGAAGAAATTGGAAGCGGAGAGAAATTAATAAAGAAGCATATCAAAGAATAAAGTTTATTTTATGAACGCTTACTACTACTGCTATTACTACAACCCGAAAAAAATGTCATACATCATTATTAATTGAGTTTTTATAACGAATTTTTTTTTCGTTGTTTTTTTGTTATTTAACCACATTGTATTGTATTGATTTTTCTTTTTCTTTTTCTTTATGTCTTTTTGTTTTCCTCATTCGTCGTGGTTTTCAGGTTGAGCAACGTGCTTTCAATATATACCAATCACGTGATACTACTGCATTAGGTCTGTAATACTTAAAAAGTCACGTGACTACAACCGAAATTTCCTCATTTATACGATTTTTTTCTTTTTGACCATTTTTTGTATAATTAAAGAATTTGCATTATGTTTTTTCCTTATAATCTCTCTTGCGTTCTATTTTTTCCTCGTTGGAAACGTTTTGTTGCTGAAAAAAGTCCTTTTTTTCTCTGTTTGCTGTAAATAGAAGATTCCCTAGTAAGTGAAATCTTCAAAAGAAATTTAGACCTGTTTATCATCCTAGAATCATTGATAGAACCCAGTTAGTCTTATCTAATTTGACAATTTCTGTTCGTTATCAACGCGAAATTACAGTACGTTTTATCACTGAAAACAGAAATCCCCTACTATCAAGAAAAAACATGTATTCACTTTACGTGCCTTCAGTCCTTCATGCGGTTCAGATGTCAATAGATGTTTCTCGCATGTGACCTCGACTTCTTCTTGTCCCTCTGTGAGCCTGTTGTGATGTTCCCATTCCATTCGTCGTGTTTTCTCTATATACATTTACAACAGAAAGTCGACGTGAAGCATGAAATATTTATGCTACCCCCTTGTTAGTCATCATTTTGTTCACATTTCTCATTGTTGTGAGATACCCTCGCCTCGTTTTAATCTTGATCTGCGAACTATTCGATGAGAGAAAACTCTATGAGAATCCCACGCATTCGTATAGTGTTTTTGTGTGATCTTCATGTACTTTGGTAGAAACTCTAAGGACCTAAACACGTCCCAAATAGTTCTCTCAACCTTAGAATTATAGTAGTTTTATACTCACTATCAGCCATTTTCGATTTTTGAAAATTACGTAAACTTGCATTTTTTTGTTGATGTAGCTCAGGAGAAGCAAAAATATGCCTTGAATACCTTCAGTACACTCTGCCGAAATCTCCTAAGAAATACAATTGTTTTGTTTAGTTGTCACTTTTTGTCTCTTTTTCTTTGTCATCTTTTGTCACATTTCTTTTCATTTTTTTTTTATATACGCGTTTTATATTGTGTATCATTTTTAGCAGCGTTTTTGATATTTCGTTACATATATAGCATTTTTTTGTTTAGACAATTTTCACACATTGTATTTCTTTGTTTTAGCAAAATGCATTTAAGCGATGTACAAATTTTTTTTAGGGACTTCTGGATTTTTTCTATTTTTTTAACTTAGCCTTAAGAGAAATATAGGGAAATAGGGTCTCCATTTAGACAGGAAATTCTTTAAAAAATAAGATAAAAAACATAAATCGAACCTCTTAAATATCCCTCCTATTACCTCCATCTGTATATACTTGTACATAAGTAGTCCATAAATACCTTGATTGTGTCCTTTAAGATCAGTTTTCCACCTTTTCCCTGCACTCAATAGTTTCTTTCCCACCTTACCCTCATGCTGGTAGAAGTGTAGAAATTTATTTATTTCATTTTTATCGGGGTTTTTTTCACGAGAGTTTTAATTTTTAATCGCTTATATTTCACTAATTGAAAGAAGTTGGGTTTTGAAAATCCGGATAATTGGGTTCATCCTATGGATAAGAGTATTGAGATTTCGTCGAGAAATTTTGAGCAGTAATGTTTAGATTAGTGGTTATGACAAAATGGAGTGGTCCTTTTTTCATGATCCGTAGTGATCCAGAAGTAACGCCTGATGCTTTTTGTGTTATATGGCCTTATTCATCAACACGCTAATCGGGTAATTAACGAAGCTAATTTAAAAAAAAAAACTAATTTCTTTATTCGTTGATGCATAGGGTCATATATGACTTGTTGAAATGTATCAACCCTTACCCACCCCGCCCCCTCAACACACACACCGAAATAAGTGAATATATACGAATGAGTCACAAAATTCTCATGCAGAGAGCTAACATATGATTTTCCCTAAAGTCTGTGTTTTATTGCCGTTTGATTGGTTTATGTTATTTGCATCATCAATATTTTAATTGGTTCACTTGGAATGTTGTCATCGTTTTTGATTTTAACAAAACATCAACTAGTGACATTTTTAATTGAACTAATCAGATTCTTGATGATTCATGCAATCTAACGACAGAATTGGACTCGTTTTCGACACACAATCGCCTGAGGAGAAAGACTCTTCGCCACTACTTGTATATTATTTCTTACTTGATATTATGAAAGTGGTGAAGATGATAGAAAAAGAAGTATAGCACAACATTTTTAATTTTCTTTTTTTGCTTTTTTTTGCGGGTTGTATATTCTCACGTTTTATTGTATTTCTTATTTTTAAAATTGAATGTTGTAACGATGTATATAGATGAGCAGCTCCGAAACAAATGAGAGATGAGGACCGAGCTGCAAATTTTAAGAATAAAATGTTCGAATTATGGTACATGAGTTTCTTCTTTCTGTTTTCTGCATTACCTTTCCGAACAACAAGCGACGAGAACACGCGTCCAATTTTTGAATGTACAGTCCTTCGGTTGGCTTTTTTCATCCCCTGTGTTCATTTAAATACTTTTCGAATAATTCCTGGCATTTATAGTGTCTGCCGGACGCTTTAAAGTCATTTTCATTCTGCACCAATCCAAAAATTAGCGAAAAATGATTAGATTTGGATAAAACTTTGCCAATACTTTAAGTATCATTGTCCTATCTCCCTATGATACTTAGAACATATATCGGACACTCTTGGCGTCTGGTGGACAATTGATAGTCATTTTGCATGTTGGACCGACTCAAAACCTTCCGAAAAATGATCATGTATTATTCAGAGGCGAATTGGTAAATTGGTCTGTTTGCTTTGTCATTGGTTTAAAATCAAATGAAAGACATCTTACTTGATCCTCAAAAGAGTACATTTTTTGCATACGCGCTCTTAGAGATGAAAGTGTGATCTTTCGATTCAATTACCTCATGGTCCTTTTCTTCGTGAACTATTGATAAGCAATTATCAACTTTAGCAATTACCCGATAGGTGCTAAATTGCGTCATCCTTTCGATATAGTAAACAAAATTGTTCTTTTTTTCTTGATATTCGATTATGATATCTAAGTTCGATTGACGTCATAGCCTGGTTTGTGTTGTCACTCTACAATGAAATGTGATTCAACGTCGTCTCATGAATACTGCCATAATCCAAACAAAAAGGCGCCTAGTTTAATTAGATTATCGAATACTTAAATGCTTATAGAGTAGATGATCAAAAAGAAAAAGAAATAGTAAGCTGTCGAAAGGGATCAAAACCGTAGCTATATGTTCAATTTTGATGACGTCATTTAAGATATATGTTTCGTAACCCCCAGTCGAGCGAAAATATGATGATTTTTTATGCATTTAGAGCATAGCTTATCGGGCAAAAATATTAGTCGGACAAAATTTTAGTCACCTCCAATTCTTTTAGTCACTTTTGTCCGACTATTATTTTTGCCCGACTAATAATTTGGTCCTTTTCTAAAATTTCATAAATAGCAAATTCATTGAAAAAGGCCAATGAAAAAAGCATTTACGAAAGCAAGCTATGGTACGAGAGGCGCTCGATCGCGCGTGCGCACGCCCACACGTACTTAAATCGTCTCGAGCGCGCAAAACGTAAGATATCGCGCGCCTGTAAAATATTCCTGACATGGCCTGCGAAAGGATCGAAAATCCCTTTCGTAAACAAAATGAATCGTTTCTATTATCTATAAAAAATTAACCAAGTTAGATTTAGAAATTCTTTTATTTAGTCATTAGTACTAAGGCATACATTTTAAGTAAATATACTGCTGTAGTAGAATTACAGTGAAGAAAAATTGTGAAAACTATTTATGCAATTTTTGGTATTTAAACCGACATTACGAAAAATTCTAAAAAACTGAATTGGACCAAATATTTAGTCGGACATAATGATTGGTCGTACAAAATTTTTCTCGGACAAAATTATTGGTCGGAGAAAAGTTTAGTCACTTTCAAAAAAATTAGTCATTTTTGTCCGACTAAGTTTTGTCCGATAAGGTATTTTTGCCTGACTAGAGATGACATAACCTACCATTAACTTCAAGAAAAATGAAGTTACAATAAAAATGAATACATTTTTTAGTTCTACTAAGATAGTTGATTCTAATGACATACTTATTTTAAACGTTTGTTCAAAAATAAAGAAGTTGATTTTTTTTATTCTTCAATTTTCAAGCGCAATTCTTCTTCATTGACTTAAAACAATTAACTTAGGGACCATAAACATATGACGTCCAACTCTGAGCGGGGCGGGGGGATCACCGAAAATTATGATGTTCCCATTATCCCGGTACATTCAACTCCACCGTTCACTGGATCAGAGGGGGGGTCCAAAAATTGACCAAAATCACTGGACGTCATATGTTTATGGTCCCTTACATAATATCAAAGTTCCCTTAATACTTACGCCGTGAGAAGAAATTAGTAAAAACGAACAAAAAATAACTTAAGTTATGGCTATTCCAAAAATCTAGTTCTATTATTTTGAGACAGACAATAATTATTTAATAATTTCTATTGTTATTAATGTAATTAATGTTCTTATATTTTGAGACCAGACTATAGGAACAGTTATGAAGTAGGTGAGAACAATTATGTTTATTACACAAAGGAAAGAAATATTAACACCAATGTGTTGTTCCCTCAAATCCTCCAGACGCATTTTAGTAGTTCTAATTTTCTTCACAAAAACATAAAGATCAAGCAGCATAAATTAATTCTGAAAAAAATAAATATTTTTTTTAATGAAGATGATTGGTAAGCAAACATTTGATGAAATCCTTTAAAGGGCCGGGGTAAAAAAAAAAGCTTATAAATGCCGGGCAGAGGCATATAAAACCCATAATATTGATGCATTTGAGCTGACACTTTAGTGGTGTAAAAATCTTTTATAAGGTCCCCCCATATCCCACCTCGTCATTTTTCGTCTTTTCTCGTCAGACAAGATTCGACAAGATTTGACGAAATTTTTGACGAAATTCGAAGAGATATAGCGAGATTAGACGAGACTTGACGAGAAATTACACGATTTAACGAGAAATCACAAGATGTAGTCTATGGGAAGGGACCTTCTGTAGGGTAGGAAAACACTAGAAGGATGCTCAAAATTTGCCCGAATATGGAAGGGTCTTGTGCTGACAAAAATACTAGATAATTTTAGTTTTATCTATTATATGTATCAAAGAATGTCGTACAATTATGGCCAACCATGATTGACGGCGTTTCTATATTCTCTAAAACCTTCAATTTAGCAGCCGTTTTGAGTAATTGAGTTGATAAGTTGACTGTTTATAAGATATGCTGATCTGTTGCAAAAAAACTGGTTTATCTGCTGACGTCACTGTTACATGTTTATTATAGGAAAATGTACGGACTGTCACATGTCAAAAGGTAACAACTTTAAAATCAGTAGAGATATTTCTTTAACGATACGAAGATATAGTAAAAAAATCAGCATCACATAAAAACAAATTTTGTACACATTGCTTGATAAAGGCACTGCTCACAAAACCGTTTACAAGTCCTTCATTCTTCTTCCGAGTCCACAAATCTCTCGTGGACATTAATGAGATTCGCACATCTATTCATGTGTGTTTGCGACGATGACATTCTTCTTGGTTGTAGGTCACCATGCGTAGGTGGACATCTCATCCAACCATTCAAACGTCACAAGTGAGTTTTGAGGACATCGACTGGTAGAACGAGTATGCGTTCATGTTGCTCTCACGTACCATGGTTTTACCAAGAAGTTCCTCTCTGGACACTTTGTGTTTTATTTCTTTGGAAATCTGTATTTAGAAAAGCTCTTTCTCTTATATGATGTGGTGCATTATTTGTAGTGAAAATGTATATATAGCCAGGGGTTCAAATAAGACCCGTGGAACGGGGAAATTCACTGGTTTAAATTCTAGATTTCACCTAAATTCCCCGGGTGAATCTATAATATGAGCGTAAATTACTTTTAAATTGATATTATTTTATGCATTTTTACGCATTATTTCCCGGCTTTAAATTAGATTCCCCGACTAGAAAATTTGTAGTTGAACCAATGTATATAGCATTTATACTATTTATAGAGTATTTGTTCCTTAGTTAAATTCATTTACTTTTTTACAAGAACAAAAAGCTACTAAAAGAGATTTCTAAAATGAAGAAAATATAAAATTGTCCTGAAGAGAATGAATCAGACGTACCAAAAACAAAATATTTGACTAGATATAGCATCACGTTTCGGTGCTGTTCGATGAACTGATTAGGAATAAGTTTGAGTTTATTCTTAGAGGTTGTGGCAGTACCTGAAAAATCTTTCTTCGAATTTCTGTTTTAGTAAGCCGTGATAGGTTGGGTCAAATAAAGATTTTTGATTTTTCTGAATAATGCAGAGAAATGAGTTCGCGTTCATCTTGTCAAATTTAGTACGTATGTAAGGAATGAATTGCCTCTTATATGCAGAATGCGCCTACAGGTCAATTCAATATTCAGTCTTTTTAGCTTGCATATAATGTGAAAAGCGATAATGATTAACCACAGTCTTTAAAAACAGAAAGGGTCGCGAAACCTATTCAAATAGTTTATTGTTCTTCTTCAGAGGTTAGGTTGTGTTACGAAAAAAACGAGGTCACGTGTTAAAGTGGGTGCAAAACATTCGCGCTGTTTTGGTTGCTACGCTAAGTAGATACTGAATTTTCTGAGTATAATGATATTCTCAACGATGGAATAAGTTTGTTTATATTTGGAAGGCAGCAATTAAGTGTTGTTTTTATAAGGTCCCTACAGCGATCAGTATATAGGAGAGTTTAAATCATCGAAATATGAACCACTTGATGCATAATATAATGTATATTATGTCAAATAACTGGACAATCAAAACATTGGTTTGCGTACATGTGTAGATGAAATATCGATCTTATAAAGTAGAAATCGTAGAAATGACAGACAGCGCAGGATATATTCGAAGTGAAACATCTTATCATGGCCAGCTTAAGATATGGACTTATTCTATGCCAACAGAAAACTTTAATTGACTGTAACTTCTTTTTTAAATATAAACTTTTGGTTTTGTATGTACTATGAAGTCAGAATTTGCCACACATTCGTGAAAAAACAAAACCAATACTTAAGTTAAGCTCACTTGAACTTTTATTGAAGATCAAACTGTCTTTTACCTTAATCTCATTCATTAAAATGACAAGTCTCGGAATGCATTGCAGAGTTGTGTTAAATGGGAAAGTGGAGTCCACTCTACTCAAAATACCTCAAATACCAAAAAATACACTAAAACACAGTGGTAGTGGGTTGAACATTCGACCAAATAACTAAATAAATGTCCAATCGTTAATATTTTTATTTTTATGTATAATTGACCGCAAGGCTTCAGCACATACAGCGATATAATTTTCATTAGTAAAATTCTTGAAATAAAGAAGTTCAAAATTTTTGAAAAAAAATATGTTAAGCTCTTAATTCCATTTATAAACAGCCCTTGCTTTTAAAAATTGGTCAAGAAATAGTGAAAATATAGCGAAACCTTGAATCAGTATACATAATTTAGACTCCCAATTTTCAGGTAAATAATGTCTTTGAAAAATCCATCTTTTACCAGCCATAACTGATTTCATAAATTCGGAATCAAGGTCTCGATATCTTTTTAAAACAGGAAGTATCTCGTTTCTCCATTTTGTTTTTAATTCATTGATGTACCACAACCAGGAATAGCATAATTCCCACCAGAAATAATTGAAACAACGCTTGTTATAAATATAATGTATGATATGATAATTATCTCAACAGCTAAAGACAGAAGGAAGCGAGTATATCTAAAAACTAAGCGGGTTTAAACCCGCCAGAACGAAGTTACGCGCTTCGTATGTTTTGCACCCACTTTGACACGTGACCCTATATAAAACGTAACAATAACGTCGCACAAAAGGTTTCGCGACCCTTTCTGTTTTTAAAGACTATGGGTGAATCTAAAATATGAGCGTAAATTACTGTTATAGTTATAGTATTCTATTCATTATTCGCCTGCTATCAATCTGATTCCCCCCCCCCCCGACCCTGAAAATTCATAGTTGAACTGGACTAATCAAGTTACAGGCAAAAAAAAACATTTTTCAAATCATTTTATTTTTGCAATGAATCTCCTCAAATTTCAAACATACGAACAATAATTAAAGGTAATTTAAATTTCCAAAACAATTGTTGGATAAAGAGAGATAAGATCTGAAAAAAAATCAATGTTTTTAATATAAGAATTGTAAACATAATTATACTAATAAAAACAAAGATTGAAACTGTGATGTTATTTTTCTCTTATTTCTTTTCTTAAGAAAAAAGAGAGATGTCTCCAGCATAATATTGCATAATATTGTAAGCCAGTTTTAGTCCATGTTAAATATTTCATTATTTATCAATTATACATCAAAAATGAATAATAGAAAGATAATTTCAAAACAAAATATTTGAAAAACAGTAAACAAAAACAAAATATGTTCACAATGCAAAAGATGCAAAATATATGGCAATGCATATTAGCAGCATGAAGCACTACCAGCCATGCTAAAACTCAAAAACATAAGGTGTAAAACTAATAACTATGACGAAAAACAAATTTACAAAAAGGTTATAACTAGAAGATATTAATTTCCTAGTCTGGAGTCTCAAAATTATTATCTTTGTTGACAAAAGGCCAAATAACTCCAGTTTTCAACTTCATTTAAAACTAGAAATTATTTTTTTCCTTGAGGAAAGAAAACTTAATCAAGTAAAAAGATAACGAAATAACCTTATTTTAATTGAACAATTAACGTTTACATCCACGTTTACTTTACACTTATTACAAAAGAAAACGAAAATTGTATTTTTCCTAGAATATCAAAAGAAAAAATGAATAGAATAATATTGAAATCACATCAATTTCAAAAAATATACAACAAAATCACTAAATTACCTCCACATAGACTTGTATTAACTTTTGATGAATGAGAAAGACTTTATTGCAACACAACTATCTAATCAGCAGTTTAAATGATTTCATAGTATGCGAACGAATGATGTGAGAGATTCACAAGTTTGATGTTTTGACAAGATGACACTGGATTGTTTGGTAAACACGTTTTGTTCGCAGATGACATGTCAAGCCATTCGTTGGAAGCACACAAAAGAAAAAGTGACAGTATAAGCATAATATGATAACTGATAATTTGTTATGAAGAAGCAAGATGACTAAAATTACATTTTCGTTCCCATAATAGAGATTTTCAATCGGACCTACGTCACATGTATCCAAGTACATTTCTGAAAATCATTACCTTCCAGTTTTGATTTTTTCAGAAAGAACTCATCTTTAGATAGACCATTTCTGAAAAAATATTCTTATTCTGATAGGCCCCAACATTTTTCTTAATCATTATCATTATCATGTAGATAGTTCCGTCCATCTACACTGCATTAAATGGACACAGAATCTGCAAAAAGGGCTATCTAGAGATAGGCCTTTTTGAACAACAGGGACGAACTATTGTCTGTACCATAAGTTTAGTAAGTGATTTCTGTAATGCGTATAAGTTCGTCAATTTTTATCAGTTTACGCTACTAATTTGTTATTGTAGATATTGAGCATTTTAATGACATGATTATTTTTGAAAATGAAGAAGAATTGCGGTCAGAGGTTGGAAAATGACAACGTCACAACCAAAGTCAACAGACCTATGGTAGTCTCCAGGGGAAAGATCGTCAATAGATGAACTGTCACCACCTGCTGCTGTTTTGATGACGTCATCACTCTCATGATGACAGAATCCGCCACCTGTTGATGGTTGACCCCTCATTTTTTATGTTTCGTGGTCCTCTTTACGAAAAAGTACATTTTGATTGTGTCACGTGACAGTTTGAGGTCAATTAGATAGGTTTTTTGCAAAAGTAGAGCATTTTCATTTTCTTAAAAAAATTTCGTATCCCAATCTGGGGGATGTGATGACTTCACGACCCTAGGTTTTGCCCAAACTTTGCAAAATGTGTTTATTTCGTCAAATCTTCAAATAAAACTCCAATTTAAGTCAAACCATTAATAATCAAACCATTAATGAAGGCAAAGAAATTGGTAATAATTTCAGGATGTCCATTTCTCAGATATTTGCATGATCCCTGAATTACATCACTCAGAATTAGTCTTTAAAAAATAATAACTATCCAAAAAATCCAAAAATAATAATTGGGGTAAAAAACAATGTCATGAAGCCATGCTTCACACATTGCTCTAACTGGAATAAATTTGATGTTTGTCAACAAGAATTCTAAATTGTTCATTTATAAATATTTCCATCATTTTTCAATTTAAAAAACTACTATTTGTGAGATTTTTGAAATCAGATTTATGATTATGTAACTATGAACCAATAAAACAGCAGAATTACCCATAATTTGGAGACAGCCCATTAAAACCTCCAAACATAGACACACACCTTTTATAATATGAAAAATCAAAATGCAACACGAAATGAATTGTAGGTCAAACTCACTAGAATGTGCTTCATATCAGCATGACTCTCTCAAGTTCTTATGCTACGTTGTTCTTTTTGTGTTCTTTCAATGCAAAATCAATACAGACAGTTGCTATAAATAACATTTATCTACGCCACAATTAAACTTGAAAACTCAGTACTGACGATAAAACAAAAAGTACGTTCTTATCAACATTTTATCACGAATCAAATCTTGTCTTGAAAAAAAAAATCTTTTATAACATTATACAACGGCAATCAACGAAAAATCTAAAATGGTTCTATTGCAAAATTCATGATGCGGAGGTGAAACATAGATTTGAAAGACAAGTGGATATTTTATCGGTAATAGATCCATTATCTATTCTCTTATCTCCAATTTAAAGAAGTCTACTTCTTTGGTTTCCTAAATTTTTAGGTTATAATTCCATGTTCATCAAATATTGAAAAACGTGATCCAAAAACTATAAGGGTAAGTGGCTGGGCAGTGATTTATCCCTCAGCAGATTATGTCCTTTGATATACCATAAAACCAACAGCAGATATAAATGTACAATCCAAGGGAAAAGTCACGTAACTCTTTCTGAACATACCATGTATCACCAAGTGTAATATTTTCCATTTTACATGGGTTAATAAAGTAACAGCCTAAAATTCTAGTTATCTAAGTTATCTCATTATTGTGTCCCAGTGACCTTTTTAGATATGACTATGAAATGCATTTAGAATTAAATAAAGGGTTCAGCAGAATTTCATTTTGATTTTTCCTGACTTTCCATGACTTTTTTTGGCTAAAAACATACCTTTTTCCAGGAAATTAGGCTGAATCACATAAGATTTTCCCTGACCTAATCGTTGATTGACAAATTTAACGCCTAAAACTTTCAGGACAATAGGTGATTTAGTTAAGTCTGTGATGGTCATATTTCACAAGCAAACTAACAAACCTTTGACAATATGCATATTTCAAAATAAAATTCACAATTTAAGCATATCAATTGATTTTTTCATAATATTCCAGAAAAAAATATTGACCATGGCAAAATATCTTCCTTGACTTTTTCCCATTTTTCTCATTTTCCCAGACTTTTTCAAATGAATACCTAATTTCCAAGTTTTCCAGGTTTTCCCTGACCCGCCTGAACCCTGAAATAACTGTAGATAAAACTGGAAATATTAAATGTAAGCAAATCGAATAAACAAACAAACAAACAAACAAAGTAAACAAATCAAAAAAGAAATTAAATAAATTAATCAAATAAATGAAATATAACGAATTTCTTCTCCTCGCGAACCACTACCAAAAAACCATGCATAGAATAATGAAGCGATGTAATAGAAATGATAATTATATTGTCTCATATCTCTGATTACAAGTGAATGACAAGAAAATCATTCTCTTACAATTCGATTCAATATCACATACATAAAAAGTAAACACACGCCACAGTGAATGGAAAGTACGACAACAATAAAAGTCGTGTTGAATGCGAGCGCCCGCCTCCGTGTAGTGATGATGACCATTAATTATTTATGAAATGAAGCAACACCATTGAAAGCAACTGTCTGCATGATCCCCGCAAGGTAGTCGGACGTTTAATCGATTGCCAGGACTACGATTCGAATGGTCATGGTTATATGATGAAAAGAACAGTGTAATGTAACACCACAGGATACCACCTCTGCACCATGAATGATGGTAAATACTGAGGTCTTGTTGCTTCGAATTATATGAAAGCGGTTGCATTCATTGACCTTCACATCTATTCACATTATTGCACAACTCGCTTTCAGGATAAGCAATGCAAGGTGTTGAAATCGTGACTAAATCATCGCAACTCGTCCCCGCCATTATGCGATGTTTCAAATAGGGACAATAGGAACGACAATAAAAGTTGGTTTAGCAATTACTTGGCGATGAGAAGCCGGTTTTATTGAGAAAATGTAAATCAGATGTACAGTGATTGAGAAGTGAATTCTTTGATGATAAGATTAAAAGATTAAAAGACTCGAATGAAGGAAGACTCGACGGCTATACTATGAAAATTCAGTGCATAAAAATCAAAATCGTAATAATTCTTAGATTTTCGAAATATCATCCTATCTAATTAAAGAGATCCAAATGCATATCTTATAACGCAATTCTAATGGAATGATAGAACCTGAGTCATATTTTATATTCTAATACAAAAAAACAATTTTCGTGAATAAATAAAAATAAACAACTGCTATCTTATAAAATAATAACCAAAACAATTTACCCGACACGATGATATCTACGCTTGAAAAAAAAAAATACCAGCAGCTAGTTTTGCAATCGGTCGTCAGCCAGCTTCAATTTACGCAACCTACGAAGTGTAGTGCTGTGTGCGTAGTCATCTTACGGGATCATTTTCACACTAATTTACTGCCAATTGCTTTATGAGTGAACAGAGCAAGGCTTAACAAGATAAACAAGCACAGTTGTCAATAAAGTTATAACTTGTTCATATGTAGATGTTACCTCGAAAACAAACACGAGGAGTGAAATCCTTCCATGGATTCACAGCTTTGAAAAAACAAAAAGAGACATCAGGTTGAATTGCTTTTTCTTCATTTTGAATCCAACTCGATCCATGAATGGAAGTGCTAATCACATAATTAAATGTGGAAGGTAAACAAAGATGAGCATTAAGCGGGGAAGAAATGGAATTATGAGAAATTATGTGTGCAACCAAATTAACCTATGAATGGAAAGAGATTAGCACGTGATAAAAATTCCACCAGATTAAACAGTTATATATATGGAAGAGGAAAACAATCGAACAATGAAAATTAACAGGCAAACATAGCAGCTCAGACAATGCATGAATGAATGGATGGATGAATGGACGTTTGCAACAAAGAGAGTTGTAAACAAAATATTTCAAAAAGCTGACGAGGCTTAAGTTTCAAGTTTGCATACATATCACCATATCTCAACAAGCTAGTTTACAAAAAGCTTCTTAGAAGCAAAAGTAATTGGATAAGGTTGTTAGAATAAATGATTTTGGTTTATCTTATGGAATCAGCAAGGATGAGGGGCAATTTTTCTTCTACTGGATTGTTACACCAAAAATTCAAGCATTCCGTGACCTACTTCTCTGCATCTCTATTATAACTTTTCGTTTTATTTTCGTTCAGAAAACATTTCTAAGCAGCACCTTGGCCGCAAATCTACATTGGACATTGAACCACAAGGCAGATTCGAGAATAAACACTATTAGGCATTTCGACATAGACAATTTCCAAACCAAAACTAAAATCATAAACGTACAATTAAGTGCAATTAAGTAAGTCGAATTTAACTAACGAACAGCCTCTTTTAGTCTTAAATCACAATGGATCAATCACTATCCCATCCCTTCACTTTTCAATGTACATTCCCCAGATGGGATTATTTACGATATACATGAAATAAGCCAAGATTAGAAATGAATTTTTTAAACATGATGTGCTAAAGGCATCCTTCAACGGAATTCAAGGAAGGAACATACAAGCAATGATATCATAGAAGACAAAACGACAAACTTAGACATATTATGACGAATTATCAATTAACAAGAAATTAAGAGGAGTGAATTATTGCAATGTTAATGACTAACATCGAAATGGTAATAAGATATACTTCGAGCAGCTTTATAAATGTATTTTCAATAATCGACTGGCATCCTTTGTTAAAAACAAGAATGATACAAACTGAAGCTACAGCATGTATGAACAAAAATAAGAATAAATGATCCAAATTCTGACAATAAAACGATTGATGTTGGATTCAAATCCCATCAATCATTTGATTAACTGTTTAACAAAAAAATATGTTGACATGTATAGTGTATGTAATGCAGATAAAACCATATTACTTAAGTTGTGTAAGGTATATCGTTATTATTTTCCTAATAAGCCATCTGTATGTTTTCAAATAAAAGTCGAGTCTGGAAATTCAAGAAGAAAATAATGAATGTTGCCTGTAGTAATAACAGGAATAGATAATCATTTCCAGCATCATTTCTGACGAAAAGCACCTCAAGTACATAAAACAACAAGCCAATGAATAGCTGCAGACCCCACCCAGTACCAATGTTGCAGTTCTATCACTAAACCATGTACCTCCGAGGTGTTGAATTTGCAACCCGCAGTAACATTTGCCAATTTGCCACTAATGATGAAGGGAACCGATGTAGTGGCCTGAATATTCTTATAAAATGTATTTAGGCCTAAGTATTCTCCCTCATCCCTCCCTGCCCGGAGCTAAGAGCTACAAATCACTGAAAGATTCTCTTTACTTGACAATATAATTTGAAGTTTCGTGGCACTACATATCCTTCATATAATACATATAGTACAGTATATAGTACATAAAGTATAGTGCAAGGTAAATACACAGGACAAATTTCGAAGTACCTAGTACCTAGTACCTAGTACATAGTATTATAGTACATAGTACATAGTACATAGTACATGACATAGTAACTATGACCTCCACACGCCCTCCGACCGGTTATAAAGCTAAAAAATGGATAAGAAAGATCTATCATTTTACTTTTCTGCCCTTGGTATAAGAAAAAATGTAAAAATTTGTGAAACAAACATTTCTATTCTTCTTAATGATTAAAGACGCCAAATAGATTTTTGACACTTAAAAAGCAGGCAAACACAACATCAAATATGGCAACTTCTATTGTACACATCAAAAATAACATGGGCAGATCAGACTACATGGCATGTAAGGGGCCAGCCATTTTTTCGGCTGGGTATCCATTTGGAGCATTTTCTCTGTGCAAGGCAATGTTTTCCTTACCCCTTATTTTTTTGAGTAATAGTTCAGACTCCTCCGAACACGGTGTCAAAAATGGAAAAGATAACTGGTTCATCCAATCACCCCCGAGCCGTCCATTGGATGACCGACCCCCTAATGAATGACTACCACGAAATAATTGAAAGAATACGAACTTTTACATTAAAAATCACATGTATGTAAACATTTTTACAAGTCGAATAAATGTTTTTCGTTCGTTCATAACATGTAAAAACCATACATCAAATGACGAGCCATTAAACAAATCAAAAACATAGTTAATCATTTAATTAACTCTTAATTGCCAAGTACAACTTAAAAAGACCTAATTAAAGCATCAAGTAGAGTAAGCGGACACCAAACAGACTCTACCAACTCAGTTTCTCACAAACAAATCAGAAATATTTCTTGCTTAATGGACAAGTATCTTTTTTTAAACACATACCAATATTGAAATAGTCAAAATTCTGTTTTCAAATATTCCACACAATCATCTCTTGTTTAAGTGGAAAACAACATACAAACACTACTGCGTATAATTCATAATATTCGAAATCAATTTTCAACATTATAAAAGGTTTGCACTATCAACTTGTTGGTGACAATACAATATTCATATTTTACTCTGCTTCAAGACTTTTTTTTTCGAATTGAAAAAGGTGAGTATTTTAAATGATGTTTAGAAGTCAATGATTGAATGAGAATATGTGATGTTGATGGTCGCTAGGGCGACAAGCATATATTTAACGAGTAACTAACAATATTGTATAGATGATTTTTACAATGTTGATGAGTTCGATGAGTGATTGATTGTGCTGATTAATCCAAACGAAATGCAATGCATTGTGGTTGCACGTGTGTATGCGACACGCAAAAGCAGTTCATTCACGCTTCAATGTAATATTGATCAAACACTTCAACAACGTATTCAATAGGTGCAATAAACTCAGCCAAATTGGAAACTAATGCAGTGAGAAGTGGTGGTTACGCTTATGTGAGTGTATGTGGGTATGTAAGGGAACATAATCTGCTAAGCAAAAAATGAAAACCATTTAGAGACAGGGGCGGACTGGGAAGAAAATTGTTAACGGTGAACCCACTGTCAGGGGCGCCAAAAAAGGTATGCAACGGGTGCTGATGAGATACTTTAAAATTCTGTTTTAAATCATTGTGCTAATTTTACTATTTACATAATTTAAATAATGTTTTGAGGAAACTGTATCACAAAGCGTGGGCAAGTAGTATCAGAACATGTTGACTTCAACTTGAATTAACTGAAAGTTAAAAAAAGGCAGAACAAAAAGGCTGTTAAGCTTTATCATCTTATGACAAAACTATCACTCAAAACATATAAAACTCATGCAAGCCTTTCTTTCTTTTTAACAGAGCAAGTAATGTTATGAAATTTTTTTAAGGCAAACTTCAATGGATTATGAATATGACTGAATATGTCATTTTGTTTCCCTCCCCATTTGAACAAATTCAAACTCAAAACAAATAGCAGAGGGATTATGATATAAGCAAGAAAAAATTAGGTTGCTAAATCAGTGGACTAAGCTGGTTAAGAAAAGGTTGTCATAAAATACAGCAAAGTATAAATTCAAGTCAGGAGTATTGGGTTGGTGCATGACAAATTTTGATGGAAAGAAATGATAATCCAACTTAAAAGTGACCATCATTTTATGTACGTCCATCTATTCTGACAGTAATACATCTTTTAACCAACCCCTTATCCTATCATGACAAATTTTAGCTGTTTTGTTCGAAGCTTGTTCGAAAATCGTCATGAAACCGTGTCTGATATTGAGCATCCAAAGAAACACATTCTTTGCAGAATTGACAGTTGACAGCTCTTGAATTATAATATACCTTTAGTCTGAAGGTAGTCTAACAAATCACTCACTGAGAACTCTGTTCACTCCACAAAAAATTATAATTGTACTTTGTTCTCTGTAACTTTTCTACTTCCAAGAAATCCTATTGTTTTAAGTCAAGTGACCATAGCTTTAACAGGACCGTTCCATAAATGCAGACCTCACTTTACTCAGACTGCCTTACTTGCTACGATACAGGTAATTTTAAAGTGTCTCCAATCATTTTGCTTATTTTGACTTGAGCAACATTCAGCATAATAGAACACTGACAGAAGAATGTCTCTCAATAACATTATTTACATTCTGTCATATCCACTTTTCACAAAATGAGGCGACATCGTTGAAAAGAGAGGAAATAAATTATGGATGACACCCCGGTGCATTTATAACGCTGGAAGTTGCGTCTTTTGCACACAAAAAAGCTTTAGTTTGATAAAAGCATGTGGTGTGTAGTAGCATGGTGTCATAAAGATATGAGATGTTTACGTAGAAATTTTAGAATTAACTCTTTATTTTGGAAAAAGCAGACACGTTACACAGTAAATAAGGTTGCAGAAATTGATGAATACAACTTTGTTGTTTTTGGTTAAAAAATAATGTTTTGAAGAAACTATTTTGCACGTGGAAATCAGTTGATTCCAGGAAAGTCTGGGAAAAGTAGAATTATCTGAATGGAAGAAAATTTCTTTATTTGACTGGAGTTACAGAATATTCTTTTCTTCCAATTATTTTATTTATCTTTCTTCGCACTTTTTCCCAGCGTTTTTCCTCATTTCTAATTATATTGCCCACTTTTCGCATGGTATGACTTTCGCATGTTTTTTCATCCCATCCCAAAATTTTAAAATTAAGTCTCTTATAGAAACAGGTAGCAATTGAACAAAAAAAAAAACAGTTACCTGAATAAGCGATTATAATAAAGTTCAATTAAAACAAAATGTTTAATGGTAGGCGTGAAACAATTCCACCTTTGGGTCCGTAGGCGTAATCACATGTCTCCCTATTCAAACGCCTCGATAATTGATCTTCCTTCCCCACCCATTCTCCGCCCCCTTTTCCTCTTTCATTTAAACAAATAAGGAAGATTAATTACTAGTACTACTCCGCCTCTAATTAGTCTCCTTCCTCCTTCTTTATCTACACGAGGATTTCAATTTACTTTTTAAAATGAAACTATTCTCAATAGACGATTTAAAAAGACGAAGTAGTTTTGATGCGCGTGTGAAATTATGTCGCACATGGCTATCCGCGTGACACGCTCGAGTTTCTCCAGGTTTCTGACATGTCCTGCGTACATACGTGCGAAAACGCATGTATCACCTTGATGTCAAACAATTGAAAGGATTAAAATATATAAAAGAAGGCGCATTTTATCGTCAATAATATGAATTAAAAGCATTAAGATAGCAGTTTTGAAAGAAAGAAAACAAATAATTTAAGTAGAAAGTAATCCGTGAAAATCTTTAAAATGTTTATTCAGAGATGTAACGAAAAGCTTTTAATTTGTAATTCTTCCATTCAAAAGAAGTTGTACTCAAATAAAAGTTAGCAATGAATGGCTGCGAGAAAGGAAAAATATCATTTTTTTCGTTTCGCTTTCTCCGCATTGGGAATACCAGCATTCGTGGATTTTTACAAGGTGCATTTTTATTGGCCAAGAATCAAATCAAGATCTGTTTATTGCTGTTCCATAATTCCATTTTGAATATTACATAATGATTGGTAAATTATCTTTATCGCAACAGTTAGTTTAGATAATCAAATGTTTAAAAGAAGCCTATAAAAACAAAAGCAATTGAACAGCAACAAGACACGAAAATTGTGTGCACAAATGTGTGAACACAAAGGATTTTCATACACAACACGCACAACCTCTTCTATTTACACGACGACAAACGATTAAAGTAGTATCATTTACCGACGATTTATTATAAAATTTCTGTAACAAATCTGTTTGTGTATTTTTCGCATCCGGTTGCTAATCGGAGTGAACCGGGAAAACTTATTATCATGAAGTAAACACAGAATTGTGTTTAAAATGTAAACGTGCAAGTGTAACAAAATAAAAAATAAATTAACTTGTTTGGAGTCTTAAATGAGATTCTAGACACATGTCTGTAGCATAAATAAATCCAAAAAACAACCCATCATCTCTCCCATATAGGTACGTTCAAATAAAGAAAATAGCAGGTAATCACAGAACATAAAAAAGCTTACACACAACAAATGCATAATGACAAACTAGAATATAAATATTAAACCTTATATTTCCCAAAACTAAAAAATACAAAAGAATAACGGAATGTAAGCTATTTCCGTTCACTGTATGCGTCACAATAAAAAAGAGTCCACAGAACAAGATACAAAAAATATATATTTACTTTTCTTTTACAAAACTATGCTATACAAAGATATTCATATTTATGAATCTATTTATACAATTTAAAAAATCATAGACTCGAGATAATAATAATAAACATCATGCATGTTAATCAATTATCGAAGAAAAAAATATTATATTCTTGTTGTCCATAATGCCATATCGCGCACACAAACTATCATGTCATGTTTTTTTCTTTTGTAGCTGTGTAATGAAGGGTGATGGAAAAAGCATTCATATAAATCGCTAACATAAACAAAAAAAGATATTAGGTATAATAGTCGAATAAGGTTCGAATTACCACTTATCTCCTTTATAATCTCCCATCTTAAGCATCTCGTCACAATACATATGCATTCAACTCGTGAGCAGAGATGAAATTCATCACAATTCAAATTCAACACTATTCAATTACACAGAGCATTTAATATCACGGGAATTGAGGACACACTCAATTCAATAACCATACAACTAAACTATGAATATGTATAAAAAAAAAATCGAGAGGAAAATGTGATGCACATAAAAATAAATCGAGATTTGATTCATTTCTTTTTTAATTAAAAAGGTAACGTAGCGAATTCGAATGGGAATCAATGTCGATTTCATTATCACAACACAATAAAATAAAAAGCATGCTTCATAAATTGTCATTTAAATAAAATTGTTAATAAAGAGATTTTAAAATCAGATAACATACGAGTACGCGCCATATGCGTATTCCCAAATAGAATATAAATAAAATCCAGGATGTGTGGAAATACTAAACTTGAATTTACTTTTTGCAACAAGAGGAAAAAAACGACAAAACGACAAAATTTGTCGAAAGCACGGATAAACAAAGAAGGAGAGGTTAAATCCTCGGACGTAATGTTTGCAAAATAAAAACAAAACAATGAAACAAACAAATAAGATTGTGATAAAATTAAATTGACCAGTCTGCAAAAAAAAAAGAAATATTTATCAGTTGTAAGAAAAAATGTCAACACACACGCAATACACGTGTGCCTTTTCTTACCTCCTCACTCATCAAAATTCACATTCTGCAAAAAAAAAAAAAAATCGCACGCAACATTTTTTTTCAAATTATAAAATAACAAATTGTTACAATTCCATCCGAAAAATTTGAAACGCATCCTTTCCTATATAAAAATTCTCTTTTCAAAATTCAATTTTCTATTCATCTCTCTCATCTTCTAAAAGGTTTCTTCTGTATTTACGAAACTAAAAATAAATGAATTTATAAAAGAATGTTGTTGTAAAAAAAATCGAGAATTTATCACGCTGTACCTTCGGCAAAATGAAAACTCTAAAAAGGCTCAGTCACAGCGTGTCTGTTTCACAAGAAAAATGAAAAATGTTAATAAGATTATAATAAAAAAAGCGAGAAGAGAGAGCACAGGTTGTTTTCAATCCTAGTGTGAATAGTAATTACATACTATTTACTTTGATTATAAAGTAGAAAAAAGCAGGCACATCAATTATTGAGCGTACACCACCATAAAAACACATGGTGGAACCTGGACTCAACACACTTTCATGAAATTTATTTTTTGATGTATACTTTTCTTGTACTGACGTCAATAAAAAACGGGTAGTGTGGTGTGAGTGTTAAGGGATCGCTCACACGACATGATATTATGTACACAAGACAGTGCAGAAACAATTGGCACACAAAATCTGAGCAGGATGAAAGAAAGGGCGCACACAAGCTCTCTGTGCACATAACTATACAACTGCACATCGCAGCAAAATAATTCAAAGAATAAGGAGATCATCTGAAGTCTCAAATTGGTCGGGGGTGGCGGTTGGTTAGTTAGGGGACTCTTTTATTATGCACAATCTGAACAAGATGCAAAGGTGATGCAAAAATGATCAAGTAAAACTTGATAAGTAAACATGTTTTTAAGCATGAATAATTTTTTCCGCGAATTTTGAGCTGATTTGATTTTGAAACAAAAAATCTACAAACAAGGTCCAAAACTACACTTTCAGAAAAAGAAAAAAAACTTCTGAGTTCTACACAATAAAAGCTTTTTTATAGATCGAGAAAAAAGTAGGGAAAAAGAAAAGGGGTTTGGACCAACCTTGAAGCAAAATCTGTGAAAATTACTCGCGACGGATCCATGAGGAAGGATGGAAAATGTTTTTTGGGACAGTCATGTTCGAAAAAACTGTTGTGAAAGTGGGTACTGAACACCGCCTCGGCGCCAATGATGATATCAACTCCGACGTTAACCAACAAACAACATACGCCAGTAAATAAAATATTTGAGTGGCGCCAGACACTAACCCAGCAAAAGCTACAAAAGCTTAAAATTTCAGCCAATTCTTTGTCGGATCAACTCACGTCGCCATACTCACTTTCTGTTTCAATTTCAAAACTCTGAAGAGAAATCGTACCAACAGGCCCATTCGGCTAGAGAAATTAAGGAATGGTAAGATTCACAGGATCATTTACAAAATAAAGACGCTGAACTTGACAAAATATCAAGCCTCCTCTATCCCCTTTCGGTGTCGTCCATTTGTGTTGCCTGAACATGGCTAAGGCCAAATATAGGAAGAAGTATTAAATTACCGAATTTGCTTTTTCTACTCTGTTCTAAGTAAATTAATCTCCTTTAGATAGCTGCATTTATTTGTTGTATTATTGGATTTAAAAATACTAAGAAAAAATACGCATACAAAAAATCCAAAAAGATTTTACTTTTGATCAAAAAAGAAGTAGAACTAATTTAAGAACAAGTATCAAACAATTTTCTCCAAGAAAAATATATATCAATGATATTATCATCAAAAGCCATTCATATTACTGCGATCTCAGACGAGAGGAAGCCAAGCAGAATGATTCTTAGAAACGAACCATTCGTGTTCTCAGGATGAAGGAGGTCGCAATCCAGATATCATGGTGAATAATTCACATGCGGACTGTCTGCACTTGTCTATTTCAGTTCACAATAAACATATATAGAAACAACTTTTCCCTTCGTATTCGTCTGCTCCACCCATTAATTGGATCGCTCCAGTTCATTCCACACAATGGCTAGCATGAAATCAGTTATCAGAAGATTAAAGTAAAGTCGGATGAGGAATATGCTTAGTGACTGCACATTAACTCGATGATGGAACAAGCGGAGGCCCAGAAGGTTGGGAAGTCAGACGCGACTCTGTTTGGTCTGCTTTGATGATTTCGTTAGCTGTTAACATGGCGATGATTTTGGGAGAGATTGGTCCGTTCCTGTCACTTTAATTAAATCGATGATGGTACTCAAAGAACCGTGCAAACTTATCAGTTTTACCATTACCAAGACCAGAGAAACGGTGAAACAATTAAAATATAGGCTCCTAAATCGATAAGAAAATTTTAAACTAGAAAAACCAACAGAACACGTGATCAGGTATTAGAAGTAGTAAGAATGCTGACAGGTTCTGTGCCAACATTTCAATGCAATCGTGTCAAAATCCGACAATATTCATCATACCTAGACACACTACAACAATGAATCAATTAATTATGCAAATGGCGTCATATCATTAACATTTATAAGAACAATCAATTATCTGAAAAGCTAATTCATCTTTCTTCTCTTGTCACGGAACGAAGGTTGATAGTAATAATGAGCCGATAAATTGATCTTTACCTGATTTCAAGATGTTCTTTTTAATAGATTGATGCCTTCATAAGGAAAAAGAACTTAAAACGTCTACCAAGTAAATTCATAGATAACACATCACAGCTCATGCGATATTTGATTAAATTTCGACTTTATCAAATACTCACAAAAAGACCTTGATAAGTGATAAATAATCATCAGAATAACTTCCATTCAAACCAAATGTCTAATTCAAACTAAAAAGCTGTATTTCACTTGAAACATTACCAGGTCCATTCTACCAGATGTTTTCTGACCAACATGCTAAAGGATTAATTATATACTTCTTGGAAAGCAATACCTGTATCAAAAGCTTCACTACGTCACACCCCAGGTAGAATGTAATTGATAATTGCTCTTAATACGCGCATTCAATTCATTTCCAAACCAACAACTGAAGCCATCAGTTTGACAACATGTACATAATAAAACAAGCAAAAGGACTTGATAAATATTCCAGTCGAACGACATCAAATCCTTTTTCCAACGACATGAACATTTTAAGGTTTAAGAATTGGCCAAATCAAATACAATTCCCAAAACAATAATGAATAAAAGTTAGACATGATAACCAATCTAAACAAATTCCACTAAACCGATACAAACCATCCTTATTTATCCCTAATTATTCACCCAAAAACCCTTATTTAAAGAAAATTTCAAACAAGTGACAAATGTGAGTGTGAATCGAACATAAATAATATGAATTGCACCACAGAGAAACACACTCTGCAGTGTATACCACGTTGTCAGTGCAGCACCACTTCACTTGTTAATACCACAAGGATAATCAATCGAACGTATTAACCGAAACAAGAGAATCGTCATCGCGCACAGCCAATTAATGATCGATGAGGTATTCAACTCAACCACTGGCCGACTGTGATTGACAGGTCGAATGTCAAAAGGTGAAGCAGCAGTACTAGCTGTGCCCTTTCCTGTATTGTTGTGCAGTCGGTGAGTAGAGGAAGGACAGCGGGAGGGAAAGTTATTCGTATCTCTAAGAGTGATTCGTTCGGAAACTATTTCGTTTACTGTTGAGAGGGAACTAATTAGCGCATTATACCCTCACTAAAAAAAGGGACCTTTGAAAAGAAATGGTTAACTATGTCGCTTTTGCAGCCTAGAGTAAGCGAATCTCTGCAGAAAAAAATGATGTTTATGCCCAGTAGAAAGAAATAATTTGAATTATGCTGGTAAACGAGGTTGAGTGTTTTTTACAGACGATCCATCGAACCATCCTTTAAAGCTCTTGGCAAATTTCGTTTGAAAAGTTTGTTTGTAAATAAAAGATGTGATAATCAACAAAGAGCGAAAGATAACATACCTTATTACACCAAATTAACGCGGTACATTAATTAACGCGAATTGGGAAAAATCGCGTTAATAAAACCACCGTT